>CAJNIZ010035903.1:0-42811 GCA_905231905.1 Symbiodinium pilosum | reverse complement strand
ACTTAAGGGGGACTACAACCCTTAACCGACATGCCCAGGGCGCTATAGGTAACCCCATCCTGAGAAGCCCCGAAATTCCAAAAAGAGACCCAGACCTGTGCCCTGTTGAACGATTCGGTCGAAGATACATAGTAGTTTCCATTTTCTTTTCCATTATCCTTATATAACCCCTATATAACCCCAATACAACCCTAATATTACCCCATATAGCCCTATGGGAACTGCACGGGTTTCCATACTAGCCTGGAGCGAACCNNCTAAACCCTAAACCCCTAAATCCAACTTCCGACCAGCCTTGGGCGGCGACCTTGGCCTTTTCAAAGTTGAGCTCCTGCTCGGAAGGGGCGTGGGAGTCATTTGGGTTATAGTCCCCCTTAAGNNTAATAAGATCCCAATGTATCCCATATTCTATCTACTTAAGGGGGACTATATTCTCAAAATCAAAATTATGAGGGTTATATAGGATTGTGTAGGGTTTTTATGGGGGCTTATATAGGGCTGTAGAGTCAAGGGATTATGTGGGTTGTTGTCAAAATTATGGAGCGCTTTCGGGTGTAAAATGAAATAAGGCACCTAAAATTTAGGGGTACCAAAATGGGACGCGGATTATGGGAAACTTTCCAGTGAAGGCTTCCAATAAATGGGGTGCCCCTGGATAGGGTTTAAGGTGCAGGGTGGCTTCATTAGGGTTCGGGGTTTTGGCCCCTGGTTAGGGGATAGTGGTGAAGCAAACGGACAACAAACAGGAAAATGAAATGGAAACTGGGATGTGAGAGGATTTTGAGGGATTTCCATACCTACAGAAGGGGGCACCAATCCTGGGCAGGGAATCTTCGCACCTAGCCAGTATACTAGTAGTATACAGTCAATTCATGGGAGATCTGTAGAATTTTCCAGAAGCATAGTCCCACACTACACATTGTTCCGTCCTTGGAAGCTGAGCATTACAGGTAACTGGTATGCTACCTTACCTGCTTCCTACTAGAAGCTCCTCCGAAAGAAGCGGAAATTCAGACACATCAGTACGCTCATGACAGTGCGTTGAAAGGGTGGTGTGAAAAACTATGCTACAAGTCCAGCTACAAGTAGCTAATAACTAGGCATGGCATATCCTGGAACCCACTTGTAACAGTCCTGCTGCAGCGCCGCAGTTCTCTCCTCTAAGGCAGCCATAGCTTCTCCTCGACTGACGCCTGAGAGTGATGAACACTACGCTGCGTATAATATCCGTATATATATATATGTATATATGAGTGGTTGCCAAAATTATGGTCCCTTTTGGGGTACCCTAAATATTAGGTGCCGTATTATAATAGGGTACCCAAAAAGGGATCATAATTTTGACAACCACCCATACATAACGAAACACTTGTGATATCTGTAATGGCCGTTATAACAGACTAAAGGAGATTACCTGGTTATAATAGATGTGATTTTCCAATCCATGTTGACATCTTCAGCTTCCGTGTCATGTAAGTGCTCTAGTTTAACCTAAACACTACAAAATCGCGAAACTCCCCCCTAACCCCGTGAACCCACTAGACAGTATAGTGATGCACACACGCGCGGTCGCTAGTCCACTGATGCAGCTCCTCTGGTCCCACTGCCAGCTAAAGCCTTCTGACTGTTGCTCCGGGATGAGGACCCTCGTTCGGGCGGCTAGCAAGCAATCAGCCTTTCTACCACAAAGTCTAGCCGCCTGACACCCTGATGCTCAAGCCCCCACTACCCTGAGCTCAACCAGCGCAGCCACACCATGCTTCTGAAAGCGGAATTGTTGATGGACAAATTCCTGAATAACCGTAAGTAGCCCATGGTACCATAACACCTGGGGAGAAATGGGCCCCCTCTATAGACCCCAATACATTGTCATCCTTCTCGTACGTGCCCCGAGAATAGGGCCCCCAAGTGCCGGAAACCCTACCACCGAATCGGCAAACCAACTTCAACCCTCGAGCCACTACTAAGGCCAGCACTTTCATCGTGGAGCATGGATCTGAAACTGCGCTCCAAGCCTCGGCATTTAGGGTTTAGGGTTAAGGGTTTGGCACTGAAATAAGGAAGTTTAGTACTTCATAATCACAAGTCTCATGCAAACCACTGTTTGAGCTGAGGCGCGTTATACAGAGCAAGCACTGCCTGCAATATGTGCAAGTAAGGCCCCTTGTAAAGGGGGGCCCTACTTAAGGTGCCACCAAAAAGGAATCATGATTTTAACCACACCCAAGTGTCAGACATGCAAAGGGCTACTCACTTCGGTTGGAACTCTCGCCTGTAGATCCACACGCTGCTTACTGGGGATTAGTATTGAACCAGGGAATGTGTTATATCGGGATTATATTGGGATTATATTCCCTTATTCCCAAACAACCCCCAGTAAGTCTGCGCAGGCTGCGGCTCAACAACTTTCTGGCAGGTATCCAAGGTCATGGCGCATCTCCAGATCGCCAGCAAGCTGATTGTTCCGATCGACGGTCTCAGCAGGGCGCGGGGTGCCCACTACGCAGCAAGATGACACCAAAACCTACGAATACTAATAACTGTCAACAGTAAGAACAGCAAAATGACACCAAAGTCACCAGCCAACAGTGTACCACAACTACACGGGTGTTGTGGGGGGGGGGCTCTCCAGTAAGACTGAAAGAAATGTGGAGAATCAAATAGACAGGAACGAGGAAAAGGAAATGGAAACAGGGATTCCA
The DNA here is from genome assembly GCA_905231905.1 of Symbiodinium pilosum. NCBI lineage: Eukaryota > Dinophyceae > Suessiales > Symbiodiniaceae > Symbiodinium > Symbiodinium pilosum. The sequence goes on along the minus strand of CAJNIZ010035903.1, from coordinate 40,109 downwards.
TGATGTAGGAGTTGGCATGAGGGTTGTATTTTAAGTGCCTCAATAAGTAGAGTAGGGTTTTAGGGCATATTACAGGAACCATCAACTTAAAGCCAGAAGCCCAAAATGACAGCACAATTACAAGACCGCATAACCCGACATGCGCCAGCTTTTGCATAGCATTAGTAGATGACAGAAGACAAAAGAAGAGAGACCAGAAGAAGCGAGGAGAAATGAAAGATAAGGAAGAAAGAAAGGAAAGAAAGAACTGAGAAAGGAAAGGAATAAGAAAAACATTGCAACGAAGTATGCGGCATGACGCAAAAGAAACAGCCGTAGCGGCAGAAGCGAGTCGCGGGGCGTCGAAATTGTGCAGCTATTTCTGACCGCAAAAGGAGCCCCCGTCCCGGTCAAACATTGCCTGATGAGACTATTACTCGATATCTGCGAGCTTCCACCATGAAGATATGCAGATCAAAAATAATCTTGCAAAACGTCAAGCTCCAAACCCAATTCCCTCGACCCGCTCAGAATGACACCCCCATCGAAGCGTCGAAGGCCTCCAAGCGAGTCTTGGTTTCGCCATCGAGGCGGCCAAGGATGTGGTTGCAGCTGTCTTCCTTGGAGAGTTAAGGGTTGGGATCATGAACGTGGGCGTCCATCCAGCAAGGGTTGTTGCTCCTCCTGGGAAATGTGTTGCGACTTCCAATTTCCATCGTTCATACAGGCTCCGGTGAGGCTTACAGGTTTGGGTCCTGGTCTAGCTTCTGCTGTGGGGTGGGGCCGGCCCTTGCAGCCACGTGTCATGGAGCAGACAAGTTTGCGCAAGTCTGGTGCCCCGCATTCCAAGATTTGCTTGGGGAAGGTCCTGTTTTGAAAGGTGTTGCGGTCAGGAGCTCCAGAAATTCGGCCCCCGAGTCCAGATGACTGTAGAGAGCACTGCAAAGTACCCCTAGCAACTCCAAAGCCCCTCGTCGTGGCGTATGTGCAAAATTCTGGGCCTTCTCGTGGTATCAAATCAAAAGTGGTCCGTACTCCGTGGGGCTAGAAACATGGGACCCTCATGTAGACCTTCTAACCACGGGGCTACGTACAATGGTCGCCTCCCGAAGTACATGGGCTCGACGAATTAAGGCCTGCCCAGGGATTGCTGGGACTACAAGGGCTTGTAAAAACCCATTAGGGCCTAGGAGGCCTTATTAGCTTGGGGGACTGCATGTTGGGGGAGCCTATTCGTGCTTTGAACCCTAAACCTCAAACCCTAAACCCTAAAACAGGTGCCTATGAATTGAGGCAGCCACCCTGGAATTGGTCTCATTGTGCAGCTGCTGTCGGATCTCCAGCATCCCCTGACGCATCCTCAGCATCACTCAAGCCATGTATGCCTCAACGGGCACACCTTGAAGCCCTACTTCCAGATAACAATATATATATATACACATGTATATATATAATAATACATGACTTTGAATATCTATCCCCAGGAGTACGGAGATGCGCGGGTCATGTTGCGTGACTAAAACTTCAATAATATGACCTGAATAGAGGACTTTGGGCTTATAGATACTTAGTTACACGTACCACTATACATGGGCTACAAACCCTAAACCCTAAACCCTAAACCCAGTACCCTGATACTTCATGCCTTCACAAGCAAGTAAGATGCGCGCGACATGATCTCTTGGTCCATGCGCTCCGTCAAAGCAGCTACCTCGCAAGCAGGAGGAAGCAGCACGCAGGCAGAAAGCCTCAGATCTGTAAAGCTCTACCTGGTTTAGGGTTAGGGTTTAAGGGTTTAGGGTTTAGGGAGTCTTATGATAAGTTCAGAACCTGAAAAGACTAAGGTTGGAACCATGGGCCTCTAGTTTGGGGTCTTAATCCTGGGGTCCTCATATACCTATTCTATACTCCATAAAACCTTTTGAGCCCAATTAAGGGCCCATACTTCCGACCCAGGAAACAAGCAAGAGCCCATGTTAAGAGCCCATGGTTAGGACGTTACCTTGCAAATTAAGCCAATTCGGGATGGCTTTCTACCTATACGTCACGCTAAGCCACCATTGCGGTTGGGTCGGTTGAGGTTGCTATAATTTGCCCAGGCTATACTTGTCCCTGACCTGCCTGAAAATCCCCGAAACTGTCGTAACTACAACATGTGACCATGGCCCTGACCTCTAAAGGAAGACCTGCAACCAGGGCTGTGCCCCACCCCCAGTAGTAGTGACTACAAGAGATAACGGCTGTTATGCGAAGGCCCCTATGCATTTCTAATATGCCACTATTGCTCAAACTCACCCCTCTGGGGGCCACACGGCAGAATCCAGCTGATGCACATGCCTTCCCGGAACATTCCCCACAGATGGCACTCTGGGCTTTTGGGGGATCTTGGAACCAAAAAGCTTGGTCAAAAAGAAGGCTGCGCAGTAGAGCCTTCGGCCAACTTTAAGCCTGAACTCTAGCGAGCTGCATAGCTGATATGAGCTATACCTTAGGAGGACCCCTCATCCTGTAATAGTGGCATAATAGGAATATAAGAGAACCCTAATATAATCCTTATTATCCCCTATAGTCACTATTACAGGGTGGGGGGGTCCACCTAAGCTATACCCTTTCCACCTTTCACAACCCCTCGGGTGTCAGCAATCAGGCTGCAGCATTCAGGATCAGAGTTGAGGCATTGGTGGGACCCAGAGCTCCATCCCTTCCTGCTCATAGGGTTTATAGGGGATTATATAGGGTTTAGGGTTTAGGGGTGAAATATAGGGTTATATAGGGATAATGGGAAAGAAAATGGAAACTTCTGTGGTACCATAACCTGTGCCAGCAATCGCTGCACACCCTCAGCAACAGCAGCTAAACCTCAAATATGCTGCCCATGTATTCCTACGAGTATCTATTCGGTATATACCCCCATATATTGCCTGATACAAAGCTATCTACTTGCTACAGACCCTAACAACTGCTGATATCCCCTATATACTCCTAGTAGACCCCTATATACTCACTATGTTCCGAGAAAAAAGAAAAGAAAACTCCTACATCTCCTATATGCTCCCTACATGGCAGGGCAGTTTTCAGAAATAGGGGACCCCAAAAAAAGACCCCGATACATTATACTGCTAATCATGGAGCTACCCCAAGAAAGACCCTAATTTCTGGAGATCCTAAACCCTATAAACCCCAATCTAAACCCTAGTTTCCATTTGATTTTTCCATTTTCTTGTCCACGTGATTCTTCATTACTTGGGGAAGTGGCCCTAAACCCTAAACTGTAATTTCCATGTTCGTTTCCATTACCCCTATATAAGCCCGGCATAATCCCTAAGTTTGGGAAAACCCCGTACAACCCTACACCCAGAATCCAATGCATGACCTGGTCTGGTCATCTTCGATCTCACGGATCTCACGCGTGCCATCGACAAGGCTGCTTCTGAGAGTGTCCTGTCCTCAGGGTGCAGGGTTTAGGGTTCAGGGTCTAGGGGTCAGGGTTTAGGGTTTGGAGTTTAGGGTCTAGGGTTTAGGGTCTAGGGCCTTCAGGTTTCAAGTTTAGGGGATCCATGTGGTTTTATAGCTTATTCTGGAAGGTCTTATGCTGAGGCTGTCAGAAGAAGCCCCAACATTGATAGGGATTGCAAAGTTTGTACGGATCTCCACTAAAAGTTCTGCAAGGACAATTTCTGATGGACTCCTCTCTCAAGATGATATCCGGTTCGGCGGGTGCATGTGAGGGGGTCTCTGAACATCGGTGGTCCATGTGAGCTATAGCCTAAACTCCTGGTATTCCCCTTAATAACCCCTATAGTAGTCCCCGATATAGTCCCCTATAAAGCCCCTTGAAGGAGGTTAGACTGCATAGCTCATATTGGGCATTCCTGATAACAATTCGAAGCGATCCTCCTATTTAGGGGCATAGGGGTGTTTCCAAAAATTAAGGCTCCCAAAAACAGCAGTTTATGTTTATATGGGGGGCCCTTGTTGATGGACACTACCATGTAGTTTGGGCCTTTTTTACAACTAGTTTCAGCAAGTATCCAGCGGACGGCAAGAGGCGCGACTGCCCGAAAGGATCCTGCCTGTTAACGAGGAACACCACAAGGGGGTTACAAAAACAAGGGCAGCGTTTCGGGAGTCCCTATATTGGGGATTGTTACATGTTGGGATCTATTTTGGCGCCCATTGCTTATGGAAACTCTCTTTTAAAGAACCGCAGTCTTTATGGGGCTGTTCTGGGGGGCTCTATGGGGGCTACCAAGTTATAGCTACCAAAGACTTGGGGTTGCTACGAATTGGGACAGACCAGAATGACTATGTCAGATACCCACTGTCTTTATAGGGGGTTATATAGGGGTTATATAGGGATAATGGAAAAGAAAATGGAAGCTACTATTTAGGGTTTAGGGTTTCCAAAATTGGGGTACCATTTTTAGGGGTCCCATAATAAGGACTATAGTATATTGGGGTCTAAATTGGGGTCCCCTTATTTAGGGAAACTACCATATCCCCACAGCTACACAAGACCATACTCCTGCGACTCCTACAGTACTCCCCTAGTACTACCGCCACGACTGCTCGTCATCACCATACCTCGGAAGAAAGCTTGTTCCGACGAAAAACGCACAACGGCTGAACTTGGCGGCAGACGATTCAGCAGCTCCCTCATCTGAACCTGTCACTCGAGCTCGCAACAAAGAATCCCATACAAAATAATGTTAGGCAGGTATGATGTTTGTTAGATAACGTCGTGAAAAAAGCGTTTCCTGCATGCCTGAGGGAGAAGGGCAGAAAGCCGCAAAGGGGCAGCTGCGTGCATTCAATGCATGGAAATACCTCATCAGACAGCAGAAGCCCTCATGACTCAAGCCCCAAGGATACAGGCAATAGCAGCTGCTGCTGTGGCCATCCCGACAACCCATCATCATTCCAATATCACACAACATCCCTGGAGAGAAATGTGTTCGAAATGCTCTTTGGCAGCAGGCTTTAACTACCCGTGCCAGTCGACATCAAATAATGGCATCAAATCTGACGTGCCACACCCTAAACTTGAATTCTGCTGATGGAAGTAATGGATGAGCTAGCTTTGGTTGCCTGCATCGCGTCTTTCTCGGTCTCCAGATCCTTTGTGACCTGCCCATGGTTTTGCCATGAAATTCTCTGCCTGGGACTTTCTCCAACCCTACTATAGGTGTACACGTCCTCCCCTAGGGATATATGGGAATTACAATAATCAAGATATGCTAAGATGCCGGTAGTATCTGGTAGGGATTCCACAAGAGATACGGAGACACTCCCATTTCAGGAGGTTGGAAAATTGCAGCAAGCGGGGCTGTGGAGGTAGCACTTCAGCTCACACGCTGAATGCTGACAAATCCTGAAACCCGTTGATTCAATTGCCTTCGTGAGGGATCCTAATGTTTTGGGATTCATCTCTGGGGCCCGAGCTCAGGTCCTTCCTCCACTTGCGCTTGAACTCCGAGGGGGTAGGAACGATGGCACTTGCCGTACGTAAAAAAAAAAGATTGAAGTTTGAGTGACAAAGGTGAGCAACCAAAGTGAGCGGAAAAGGCTTACCGTACGATGTCAAACAACTTGATTCTGTACTAAGTCTATACCCGATGTCCTGGTGGCCGTCGAAATGTTCAAAAGCTTGTGCTTCTAATCTCGGCAACCCATTCTCGTCTCGATCCACCAACCCTTCTGACCTATCAAATTATAGTAGTTTCCATTTTCTTTTCCATTGTCCCCTATATAATCTTTATATACCCGATTATATTATTATAGTAGGGAGAAATTTCAACAAATCCCTTATATAACCCACACGCACTGGTGGTTGGCTGAAAGCTTCCAGGAATGAATGCGGCACCGTGCACGGGATGGTAGAGCGAACATCTAAAGGCATTCGAAACCTTGGAGTGTTGCAAACTAGGCGCCGAAACTGGGATTCGCATTCTAGAAGAAACCATTCCAAAAAAAGCCATGAGATAAAAACTGCTTGCGCATCATCAGCATCATCATCGTCATCATCATCATCACCAGGTACACTACAAGCAAGGCCTTGTCAACCAGTGAACTGATTCCTTCCATCTTCTTGGCCTCGAAGATGGTGCTCAGGATTTGTTGTTTAATGGTGAGGGCTCAGGGCTTAGGCGCGGGCTCAGTCAGGATTAAGTTCTTCGTGCTTGGGGTGTTGATCTGGCATTTAGGTCTACGGAGGGTTCCTAACTGGAAAGGTACGGGATTTACGGTTGTACTTGCAAAAATACGAGGTATCATCAACAGCTAGAGCACTTGTAACCATACCATGCTAGCAGTCATGGGCAGAGTCTAAGAAGCAGCAACTAGGTTGAAGACCTGCGTGTTGCGCTCAGCAGTGAAGTTCTCCTGAAGTCCGAGCAGTTTCCGCTTGGCTTGCCACAGGTAGGCAGATATCAAGCACGCGCGCGTTAGTATTCTGGAACTAAAGCATCCTACCTAGCAGTTAGCACTGCACTGATACCCCAGAACTGCAGGCAGCAACGCGAAACGTCCTCAACACGGCCGAGATGTTCTTGCAACACTGCATTCTCCTGAGCATGTCCAAGGCAAGTGAACACTGACCAAAAGTTGGAGCTAAGGTGCCAGAAGCAGTCAAGGTCAGCACACCATGGATCACGAAGTAGAGCGCTACACAAAAAAACACCCTAAACCCTAAACCCTCGCACACTTCCCAGAGGTACGCCATCTTCCTACCAAAATCCTGCTGATTCAGAAGCAACTCATGCTGTCTTCTACGCAAAGTTTCGACATACATGCTTGCCTAAAACCCTGCTTCGACAACGCATGCAAAGTCTCCTGACGCAGAGAAATCCTCTTTGCTCATGCTCAGTAGACCCTTCTTGTATTTCACCTATACCACCTGTGTCCTGCATAAGCCCCTACACTTACTGGTGGTTACTAGGGTATGATGGAATGTCATCCTATATAATCCCCATATCATGAATTCCATTATCCCCTACTCACCCTAAACCCTAAACTCTATACTATATTCCCTTACTCCCTACCAACCCCCGGTCAGGAAAAGGGGCCCATGAGTCCACCCTCCCTTGCCCTGAGCTTGTGTCCTGAAACCGCGATGCCTCGGAGCGTAGTTGAGCAGATTGGACTGGGGGTTCCATGAATTCTCCATAATCGGGATACATAGGAGTAGATCTTCAGGTTTCTGATAGTTGAATAGTTGATAGCCAGCGATGGATCACAAACCCTTATGAGTAATGATGTCTTCAGAAATACAGAAGTGGGTGAAAAATCTTTTAAAATTCCAATAAGCAAAACCACAAAACTGAGGCCACAAGAGCGTTCCACCCTCATTTATAATATAGGCTTTCTATAGGGGTACATGAGGATAAATAACCCCATGATGGAGAGTTTAATTGGGCCTTACACCATGCTTGCGGATGTAAAGCCTGGGCATGCTAATCTGAGGAAACGGTTCCTTATAGGTAGGCATCTGGTCTGGGATTGGTTTCGGGGTCCCATACGAACTTAATTCTCAAGGGCCAGATAAGGCTAGATAGGGAGTATGGTCCAGAAATACCCCTGTGGTTCCCTTTAAGTCTTCTCAAGGTTCAAGGTTGCAAGGCTGAAAATGAAGAATCCATAAAACCTAACCCCTAAACCCTAAAAACTAAAACCTGAACCCTAAAGCCTAAACTCTAAACCCTAAAACCTAAATCCTAAAACCTAAACCCTAAAACCTAAACCTTAAAATCTAAAACCTAAAACCTGAACCCTAAACCCTCAACCCCAAACCCTAAAACCTAAACCCTAAACCCGCTTTCGGACTGAAGGATGACTGACGCATGCGGTGGTCTGGACAAGGGTTATGAATTCCCTTTTAAGGGATTATGGGCCTTACAGGGTAGTTGTGTGAGGGATATATAGGATTTAGGGTTATGGGCCTTATACAGTAGGTGTGTAAGGGATATACAGGATCTAGTGTGAAGGACTTGAGTAAAGCAGAGTTGCTGCGGGAGAGATGACATTCCCAGTTTCTGCGGGTCAGCGACATGGGTACTTGGAGGGTCAGGGGGACTTAGTAAGTATACTTATAACCCCTATAAGCCATATAGTAACCCCAATTATCCCTAATATTAACCTACTTACTAAGTCCCCCTGACCCTCCAAGTATGTGCCAGGCATCAACCACCTGACACGACCAGAAGGCCCAAACCTCCCCGACACTGCTCTTGAATTCGGGATCAAGTACTCGAAATGAGGGTACCCTTGGGGACCCTAGTAAGATGGCGCCCCCTGTAAGGATTGCGCTGGGATTCTTTTGAGAAGCACCCAGGTAGGAGGACGCGTAGACTCTGTCCTTGGAGTCAGGCTCTCTCTTCGCTGATCATCTTCCTGAAGCGGGTCTCTAGCTCTGTGGTGACCGCCTGGCCAAGATTTGCAAAGGCTGAAGAGCTCACATGGAAGCCCCAAAGGCTTCTGGAAAGCCTACCCTAAACCCTAAATCCTAAAATCTGGGGACCCAGTTTCATTTCATGTCTTGGGAGAGGCTAAGATCAGGAACTGGGTCTTGGGGTGCAGAGTTTGGGGCTTGGGCTTTAGGAAACAAGGCCATGGGCCTAGGGTTCGGGGCTAAGGGTTTAGAAATAGCCCTAAACCCTAAACACTAAACCCTAAACCCTATTTGGCTTTAGGGAATGCGGCCTTCTGCGGTACCCGCGGGACCGCTATGCTTAGACCTCTCACGTCACGTCTCCCCCGTAAGAAATGGGGTTTCCGGCCCAAAATTAAGGGTAGACTTTTGGGGGTCCCTATGAGTCCCTATAGTAAGAATATAATATTTTTGGGTCTATATTGGGGTCCCCGGATTTTTGGAAACTACCAAATGAAGTCAGTAGGCTCAGAACAGTTTATCAGCTAAACGGCGGATCAGGGCTTTGGGGTGGACTATATCCAAGTGTTTTTATGAGGGATATGAGGGAAAGGAAGCGGAAGCCACCATATAACAATATAGCTTCCATAAACTGTCCATTGACTCCTCCTCCTGGCTCCCACAGAAACTCCTTTACCTGCGCTTGCCCTGCATGGGCGACCAGTCTTCCTCATGGCTGCTGTTTAGTCTACAGCCCCGACCACACTTCAACAATGTCCTGGCAGTTATCATCGAACTATGACACCTTCAGGGGAGCATACGCATGAAGCGCTGCATCATGCAAACCCCTGGCCCCGGCACGCTGCAAGACATTTTGCTGGGCAGTGCCCTACGAGGATTTGTTCTCGTATGTGACAAGCAGAACAGTGGCCCCGGGGACTTGCTTTCAACAGTGCAGTCTAAGGCCACACGGCAATTCAGAACTGCAAGCATGGTCTCTAGGCTTGCAAGCAGTCCCCGGACGGCGTCTGTGGTTCATAGGCTTTGAACGCTTCACTGCCTCACAATGTCCAACTCTGCATCTTCATAACGATGATCCCTGAAGCATTCCCTCCTAGACTTGTGAGAAGTCTGTCCCGATCTTGCTCATGTGGGCTGCAAGGAAGACTGAGACACGTGCGCACTCATAATTTTGACCATATGCTTTCCCACACGAGCCCATGCGCTCAACCAGCTCATTTATCGGCGGCCCTTCTTCCTCAGTATCATGCAGAGGGAGAATCTGGTTCATGGCAAGCAGTACAGATGCATGAAGATTTAATCTTTGGATTTTGTACTGGGCTACTGCAAACTTGAACCTCCTTGTAACAAAGGCATAGTTGGGATTCCAACACGACGTAGCCCCAGAAACCACCGGAAGTGGACACGGGTTTGGAAGTTCATGTTCTCGGTACAAGTATACAAGAACACGAAGATCCCAACGTGACAGGACAGCTCATACAAATGAATCCTGCCAGGCCCTGGCACACGCAGACATGCTGCATGATGAGGCCGGCACTTGCTTCCTGGCTTGGCGAATGCCCAACTGACGTCCAACTTGTGGTCCTCGCATGGGGTTAGACGTTTGGTAGTTTCCTTAAACAGGGAACCCCAATATGCACCCCTAAATATTATAATCCTTATTATAGGGACCCCCAAAAAGGTACCCCTAATTTTGGGAAATCCACATCTTGAGTTTGGGGTTTCAGTGAAGGGGTGAATTTCAGGCAGGTATCACCCTGTGCTGCAGATCGACAGATGCATTCTAAAAGCAAAAATCTGCCAAAAAAAAAGGTGCTTAGCCTGTAGTGGAACAGGACATTCAGGGGCTGATCTAAATTTTGGTTTCTTAGTAGCCGTGGTGTAAGGTACCGCTGCATCGTGTCAAGCCCCTGCTTCAAAGGAACAACAAAGATGCATCTATCTCCATAGTCCATGACCCAAGAAACTCTTCCAAGATCTATCATCCAGAGAGCTGAAAATCAAACTGGGCTTTGGGGATATCATTCTCTCATCATGGCATGCAATATGTGACAATTCTACACACGTGAAGATCTGTACTCTATCTATGTTAGCCTTCATGTTTTGAGTTTTGATTGGAACTACACCCAGCTTCAGGGTCCATAGAATTGCTACGAGTACTCCTAACCTTGCTGCTCGTCAGGAGAGGGAACATGGAAAAGGAAGTGGAAAATAACAGCTCCTAAGGATGCTTTTAGGGTTTGGGGTTTAGGGTGATTAGGCTAAATGTACACCCACTATTCAAGGCTTTGGGAATAGGATGCTATAGGGATCCATTGGTCCATTTCACCAACAACCAAGAAGTATATTATGGGTATATTATAGGTATATTATAGGTATATTATAGTATACTATAGGGATATTAAAGGTATTATAGTGCAGAAACTGCTGATAGAGCACACCATTTTCCTTAGTGCACCCCTGAAACTTGAATCCTTAACGCTGAACCCACGATCCCTCAATCCGTGAACTTCAAACCTTACAAGCCTTGCTGTAACCCCGGGCTCCCCTGAATAGGGATTATAATAGGGATCCTAATATTTAGGCCCTTAAAAGGAGGGGGTTTATTAATCATGGGTCTACAGTAGCCCACAACTTAACCCGGTCCAGAAGGGTATTGCCATCCATGGCCTTGATGGCTGCATCTGCCTCATGCAAAGTCTAGATCAGATGAGCCATAGTCTAAACTCCTAGTATACCCCTTAATAAGCCCTATAATACTCCCCTATATAATCCCCTGTAAAACCCCCTTTAAGGAGTTTAGACTATGGATCAGATAGGGATGGGAAGGGGTTCTCAAAAAGAGGTCAAGAACCCTTGCGGACCATGGGGATATGTAGGGATTGTAAGGGGATAAGGGGTGGTCCTGACCACAAATCATTTAGGAACTGCGGATAAACTGCTAGTTTGTGAAAAGAGAGGCAATGACAGGGACATTTGACATCACCAAAACGGAACCGAACTTTCTGGGAAAAAATTGAGATAGGTGCCTAGAGTGTATGTAGCGCATGTGCATCTGTATGAGTTTTAGTTGACGGCTTTGTTCAGCGTGGCTCCAATGTAAAGTCCAAAAACTGCTTTGTCAGTGGAACTGTAACCGAGTGCAATGCACTATCTTTGCTCAGCCATATGCAACAAAGATTTGTCCAAAGAAGCCAAGAATCTATAGCAACATGTTTCATACTGGCGATTGACAAATTTGTGGTCCCTTTTGGGGCTCCCTTCATAATACGGCCCCGAGCCTTCAGGTATCCAAAAAAAGAGCAGATGTTATGTTGCCAATATTCCATGCGAATCCTTTAACTATCCCTGCTGGTTCATATAGGGGCTCAATCATTAGAGTAAAGTTTTGAAGTATACCATACTATCAATATAGGAGGGTCAGTAATGGGATCGGGCTTCTTGTTCCAGTATTTAATACTATAGTCTATTCTATAGTAGTTTCCATGTTGTTTTCCATTATCCCCATATAACCCCAATATAAACCCAATATTACCCCTATATTGGACCCCTCTGTTTTTGGTGTTTGCTCCTCCTCTTCGGACCCCCACGGATGCTCCGGTCTATATACACCCCGCATGCAAATTCAGGGGTTTAGGGTTTAGGGTTTAGGGATTTAGGGATTTAGGGAATCTTGCTCAGAGCAGTTATCGGAAGAACTGGATGAAGCTAGTGGGTTCGATACAAAGCTGCTAGGCAAGATAGCTGCAGCAAGTTGGTGCAGTACTCTGGCGGCCTCCTGCTTGTTCTCGTACTCGATGAATGCATACCCCTGGCGCAGGGAGCAAGCTCCCGGCATACTGTCTCTTTGCTTAGCCATGTAGGAAAAGTGAAGTTTACCAAGAAGCAGAGGGGATCACAAGGCTTTGTGAAGATCAACAACCAGGAGGTGGCAACCTTACCTCCATATGGGGGCTTCCCAAAAGTAGGGGATATATAGGGGTTATATAGGGATAATGGAAAACAAAATGGAAGCTACTCTTTAGGGTTAGGGTTTCCCAAAATCAAGTCTAATATACTAGGGTCGATTTTACCCCCCATTTAGGGAGACTACCATATCAGCTTGTTGCACCAGAGCTATGATGAGAAGTGCGCCTGAAATCCTGTTTCATTGATTGTCATTTTCATTGTGCATTGGACAAAATCCTGAGCTGCGAGCCTCTAAAACCCACAACAACTACTAGAATCACTAGAAGTCCTCTAAAAACGGGTTCAAATCATTTCCCAAATCGTGGAACTGCATGTGCTCCGCAGGGACTTGTGCAATTTTTTTGGATGTGATGAGAAACTGCAAAGATTGCCACAAGTAATTTGTGAACCCCGTGGCTTGGGCCCAATACTTGAACAAAATCACAAGAGGCTGCAACTATCCCAATCTGACATCCCCACCGCCGTGGCCAATCAAAGCAAGCCTACACGACAAGCCCACGCCGGGTTGAAAATAACACGCCGCCTTCACGAAGCCCGTGCGACGGTCCAAATTGAGATGCCTTACGCTCGTCTGGGTTGCTGTTAAGGAACTTAAATTAAGTTACCATAATGGGTATCTATAGTAAATAACAGGGTTTCCCCAATGTAGTAACTTAATTTAAGTTCCTTAACAGCAACCCAGTCGTTGGCAGGCTTTCAGCTGCCAGGACAAGCGGCTACAGAAAGAGCAACTAGGGTTTAGGGTTTAGGGTTTATTCCCCGCGTGGGATTCAACAGAAGGTTTACATGCAGAACAAACATGAGGAACCGACCGCTTCGCCTGTCCATGGAGACCATGACAACCATACACCACAAACGTCAATCATAAGTTTTCCACATTAAGCATTCCAATGAACGGTCGGTTTGATCTAGAACCCCATGCCTCGCGTATGGACTACTACTAGAGAGCTAGAGGTGCAAACATCGAAATCTTCTTCCTCAAACGTACCTTGGCAAACCTATAACACAGACCCCTGATTAATAAACCCCCGCCGCTGAATAGGGATAATCATAGGGATCCTTTCTCTTAAGGCCTTAAAAGGAGGGGTATAATAATCATAGGCCTACACTATGGCACAAATCAGAACGAGAAGCGCTGGCTAGGAGGAAGACAAAAACAAGGGGGCCTTGGCACCGTGCAGGTACTGTGTCTGAAAAATGGTTCCGACCATGATCCCCGAAGCAATCAAATCCTTAAGGGCACCTAGACACCGGGGTAGGTATCAACATTAGGGTGCCCTCACATTATGCCCTGAACAATGTCGGGATCCTTCTTACTCACCTTTGAAACAAGGCAAGACACGAAGCAACTGGAGTTGTCAAGAGACCTCGTGAATTATCCAACACAGTGTCCATAAAATATATGAAAGGGACTCCAGCATATTATAGATCTTATGGGTCAAGAGGATTACATGGCTCCTCAGAAAACTTCCCTAGTATAACACCGTTCATTCCTGCAGCCTCCAGTTGTAATTGATTTCAGCATGCATCCTAAACCCTAAACCCCTAAAACCGACATCCCTAAACCCCTAAATCCTATCCCCTCAACCCTAAACCCTAAAACTGGCAGTAGCTTCTGCCAGGCCGCAGATTTTTGATGTCGCCATACTCGGAGAAGGCCTCGAAGATATCGTCCTGCACACAGCAGGTGACTAGACTCATGGTTTCAGCGATAAGGATCCCCAAATCTGGCAAACTTCCAGAATATGGTGGCCAAAATTATCAAAAAAGGGTTTGGGGGATCCTGGGACACTAGTGTCTTTCAGAATTGACACTAGTGTCATGTCAGAATTATGCGGGACAAGTTTCCTAATGTTGAGTTCAGGCTTCTACATTGCTCTCAGAAGTTCCCACTGCTTCTTGGAGTGCCTTGGGTGCTTGCAGGCTAGGGCTGCAAGAAATTGCCACGAACACGTTGTTCCTCACGTATCCAAAACGCAGACGTAATCGAATCCTGCATTTGAATACGGAAAGCTGAACCCTTCTGCCTGGGGCGCCAAAAAAAGGGCTGAAGCCGCAAGGATTATGATTCTCCAAAGTTCTGCTGACAGTTGCTGGAACTGTTCCGTGCGCCTCCTGTGCTTCCTCGTGAACGCCAGACACCTCGCATGTAGCGTCAGAAACACGACTTGAGTATGAGGCTTTTGGGTTTCCGAGCGGTTGGGGATCAACTCTGGGGTGGGGGCGCAGATGAGCAGAATAGCCCTTGGCAACAAGTTTTGGCATGATTGTAAAAGTATATCCCCATCACCGGGCTTTGATTTCGGATGTAGCGGAAGTCCTGCAAGTCTTGCTGTTGGCCAAATGCCGCCGTTTCAACCATGTTTGTACATCTTGCAAAGGGCTTTTCTCTAAAGGCAGTATAAGCAACCCTTGACTTACTGGTGCTTAAGGGAGTGAGGGAGTGGATCCCTATAACAATCCCTATATAATACCCATATACATCCCTAGAATAGTCCCTATATCCACTCCCCCACTCCACTTTAAGCACCAGTAGGTTGATTGAAGATAAGCCGGCAGTAACCAAATTCTAGCTCTCCATAGGCTAGTTGCCTATGCGAGAAATTCGCCGGGGTCAATGCTGAGCCCTATATAGGCTTAGGGATTATACAGGGATTATAATGGGGTTATATTGGGTTTATATACGGATAATGGAAAAGAAAATGGAAACTACTATTTAGGGTTTAGGGTAGGCACTTTTTAAGAAAAGGAACCCTCAAGGACGTGGCTGGCTGCTAGTTGGAAATGGAGTCTCTACAGTAGCCACTACATATCCTAAGAAAACCGTTTCGGTTGTCTTTTTCATTATAAATGCCCTACTGAAAATTCCCTAGGGCTCCCAGTTACCTAAATAATGGTTCTATGTTCTATATACCCTATAGCTACATAGCCCAGTAACCTACTATTTAGGTAACTGGAGCCTAGGGATTAGCGAGTGACTGGGCCCCAGGCGATGACGACCCAGCCTTCGATGGATCGCGCGGCGCCAGTTTCATCCTCAGCAGGGTACGATGCACAGATGTACTATTAGATATGTACATAGTTTTTGTATATACATGTGTATATATACATACATATATATATGTACAGATATATCCATTTAAAAACCAGTACGATACTGGTATACACTGTGAGGAGCAAACAAAGAGTCTATCAGGACTGCGCATGTTGATTGCATCGGGCATACATTGAGTGCTTCTTGATGATGCTGCACTGACTTGTAACGTGGCGACCCTCTGTAATATGCTTCGGCGCTTCAAGAGTTTCAGGCCATGGCTAGATGACCCTCTTTAATTGTTTCGGCTTTAAGGTCCTGGCACAATCCAGACCTCCCCTCGTAACATCAATCCCCGCCTCGAGTTTTGATATTCTAGAGGCCCTATTGTACAAGAGAACCCCCTTGCCAAATTGAGTGCCACATTGCAAGCGACTGATGGTGACATTATCGGTTTGACTC
This sequence comes from Symbiodinium pilosum, assembly GCA_905231905.1. Taxonomy (NCBI): domain Eukaryota; class Dinophyceae; order Suessiales; family Symbiodiniaceae; genus Symbiodinium; species Symbiodinium pilosum. The sequence goes on along the minus strand of CAJNIZ010035903.1, from coordinate 24,279 downwards.
GGGTTGGTGCTGCATAGTTTGCCTGATGTTTTAACCAGGTGCCCTTTTTCACAGTTGTCTACGGCACCGTCATTTGCAGGTTCCAGCCTGAAAAGAAAGAAGCTCCAATCCATATTCTTGCCTTACAAAGACAGATGGTAGACTCTGGACTGAAGACACATGAGTAAAGCCGGAATATGAGACCCGCCCAATAGCCGCTGGGGACCTGAAACCTTCGAACACCATCGCCTGTCGCACACGAGGAATACATAAGACATTTAAGGGCTCGTGCAGCATTCAACATCCGCTGAAAAACAAATCTGCTTCACACGACAAAAAACTAAACGAAGCTCGAATGGAAATGTCTTGAACCTGCAGGTTCCACCAAATTGTTTCTGCCGATTTGTGCAGATCCCCATTGACTCACACTTGCAGCTTTGGCAAGGTGCCATCTGAGGGCGAACCTGATTCAAAGTCAAATGGCAGATTCAGCAGATTCCATTTGCTTTGCCATTCCCCTAAATACCCCCATTACACATCCCCCTACACCCTTTCCTATGTTATCGTCAATTGACCTTTCTGTTTGCTTCTACATTACTAGCTTCTGAAAGACGACCGGAGATTGAGAACATTGCTCACTCTCCCGATAGCCATGTCCGCATCAAGGTATTGGCAAGGGACGCCCGAGATGGGACGTTCAAGGAGGCAGCTGTGCCATCTGGTGAGGTGCCTGCAAGAGCCTCGCGAATCGCCTCGCGGTCGAACCACTTCACATCTTCCAGCTCGTCCTCGTCGAGGTTCAGAGTAGTGTCCGATGCCTCAGCAAGGAAGCCTACCATGAGAGAGCGGGGGAAGAGCCAGGGCTGAGAAGCCACAAAGCGGATAGAGGCGGGATCTACCTCGACACCAGATTCCTCCTGCACCTCTCGGACAACACACTCTTCCAGAGTCTCTCCGAACTCCACGAAGCCGGCAAGGGTCGAGTACCGCCCTTCGGGCCATTGAGCTTTGCGTCCCAGAAGGCAGCGCTGCTTGTGTGTCACCAGGACGATGACGGAGGGATCCAGGCGCGGACGGAAGCGTGCATGGCAAACCTCGCAGCGACGATTCAAACCGTTGCGGAAGGAGGCCGTCCTGCCCCCGCACTTAGCGCAGAACGGCACAGAGCGGTGCCACTCAGACAGCGCCGCAGCAGTTGACAGCAGCGCAGCATAGTCGTCAGCAGCCAAGTCGTCGATGACCGATGGCCCCTTGCGAGATCGCAATTGACTCCATTGACCATCCTTGGCGTTGAGAGCTGTGACATCTGGAGCCTCCTCCGAAGAGGAGAGATCCAGCAGCCAGAACCCCCGTGACTTCATCCGCTCCTGCAGCTCCAGCAGCGGGCCTGAGCCTGCCCGACCCAGCCAAGCAACCTCGAAGCCATTGGTGCCTTCGGCCCCAGGCACCTCGGGAACGGACCCAAGAAGCACAGGCTCTAAACCTCCTCCAGGGGCTGGCTTCACCAACGACAGTCCTTTGTAAACAGGAACCAGACAAGTCGGTCCCTGCTCCGGGGAACTCCTTTCCAGCCGGCCTTCGGTATTGAAAAACACCTTGGCCACAAAGGCATGCTGCTGGGAGGCAAACTGCAGAAAGGCCCAACCAAGCAGAGCTACCAGCGCATGCTGCCGACCAGGCTTCGCATGCATGCGCAGCATCCTCATGCAGCGGGCCCTCCCACCCAGAACGTCCAACAGTCCAGAAATGTGAATCACAAACCCGTTCTCCAAATTCCACCGGTAAACCTGTAGGTGGTGTACCCCACATCCTCAACACATGAAAACCTGCCAATGCAAACCCCTATGTGTGCGTCACACGCCGCGCTTCTGAGGCTTGCAAGCGCCTGCGGAGCCCCTCGTTCATTGCGGTCATCCTTCCTCATCTACCAAAAAGCAACTTACCCGAACTGTAAGTCAGGCTGAAAGGCCTGTAGCTATCGTTGACTAGATCCCTCAAGATCCCCTACTGCACCTGCATTACTACTTACTGGTACTTCAGGGAGAGTGGGGGAGTGGATCCTTCAAATCGTCCCTCTGTAATCCCCATACATACCCCTAAAATAGTATCTATATTTGCTCCCCCAATCCCCATTAAGCACCAGCAGCACTATGCCCCGCAGCTTTCCTCCAAACAGCAGCCCACCCAGAAGCTAACAGTGTCATAATTGAGAGACAGCTACGAACACCGTTACTACAAAATTATTGCTATTAATAGTGTTTCCATGGCTATTACTACAAATATTGCTTCAGATCGAGAACACAAAACCAGAAAGAATATGGGGCGAAAACCAAAGTGGGACCTTGGGCAATTATCAAACTCAAAGTACCTCACTGGGTGACCCAATTTTTAACGGCCGGACAGTACCAGGGATCCAAAATCGGATCCGAATTTTGACAGCCCACCCAGTCTATCACTCTTCACCAACTGCTACAGCCAGGGCCACCACATCGTCGTCATCGAGCCTCTCGAACTTGCCGGCCTCAAACAGGGCGCGTGGCCCTAAAGGCCATGAGGGCAGGTATTCAGGCTGCTACATTAATTAGGAGTCAGGGAATGTAAGGTTTCATCCTACCTTAAACCCACCAAAACTCTCCCAACCCCTCACCTTTTGCAAGCTGACCCCAAAGCTTCACCGAAATCCTAACAGAATCAAGACTGAAACCTATCACACTGCATAAAGCCCCGAAAGCTCCACAAGCCTTCAAAAAGATCCTAATACATAGATCCCATGAGGTGCCAAATGCGAATCTTAAACTCTGGGAGAGCGTTTAGAAGATGCTGCGCCTGGAACCTACATGTAGCAGCCTGAATACGAGAACAAGCACCCCCTCATCATGCACGTAAAACTATCTTCTCAAGTACCCCCTAAAATCCACTCAAAAAAAAAATTGGGCTCGCAACCCTAAGCCTTATTGAAATCCTGCATGCCCCTACATGAAACTGACCGCCCCAAAGATGTTCTTGTGCCTTGCCAGCGTAGCGATCATCTTCCTCACCTCCGCGTCCCTGCAAGGCCGAGCGCTTGATGCTTAATACTAAGACTAAGAGCAATAGTAATACTAATAGTAACAATAATAGTGCTGGAGAACCTGAGGCTAAGCTATCAATAGTAATAGTAGTACTAATAGTAATAAAAATAGAAATAATAATAGTGTTGGAGAACCTGATTCTAAGCTATTAATAGTAATAGTAAGCTTACCGAAGGGGTTAGGAGGGAATACAGGAATGTACTATGTTGGGGTTATATAGGCATTATGTAGGGATGATTTTCACTCCCTACTAACCACCAGGAAGTCAGGTTGTTTTTCTTTGTCACGCCTTTACTTTCCACCAAAACTTCGGGTTTGGGGTTTCGAGCTTACGGTGCAGGAATTTGGGAGTTCCCAAAATTAGGGATACCTCTTGCGGGTCCCGATAATATGGATTAAAGTATTTTGGGGCCTATATTGGGGGGTCCCCTATTTTCGGAAACTACCATTGAAGGTTTCGGGTCTAAGTTCGGGTTTCAGGGTTTGGCATTTAAGGCCATGAAGTGTTCAGGGACACTACATGATGGGCGGGTTTGTACCCTAAACCCTAAGCCCTACCCTATTGCAATGTTGTAGTTTCCATGTTCTTTTCCATTGTCTACTGTGGGGATGGTTCTTCAGGGAAGTGCTGCAGGTGATCAAAACTGTAGAACCGTGTTCACAACTACTGGACAGCAAGCCATCTGAATCCAGACCCCATCCCCGTACGTACACTTGCATGTATACATGTATAAACATACCCTACATATACAGCTAAGGAACCTAAACCCTAAACCCTAAACCCTAAACCTCATGTGTATTTATCTGGTTGTAAGAATTATGATCCTTTTTGGTGCCCCCTGGATTTAGGGAGCCCAAGACCATAATTCTGATTCCCTCATATCCCCCTAAACCCTAAACCGTAAACCCGAAATCCTAAACCCTAAACCCTAAACTCTACACCCTAAACTGTAAACCCTGAACTCTAAACCCTAAACTCTTCACCCTAAACTGTAAACCCTGAACTCTAAACCCTAAACTCTACACCCTAAACTGTAAACCCTGGACTCTAAACCCTAAACTCTAAACCGCCCTACACCCTAAACATCCAAAAGACAAGCCGGGCCTTGACTCGTCGGCCAGCAGGTCGGGCTCCCTCCTTTCATCAACCAAGGGCGGCATGGGGTAGCTTTAGGGTTTAGGGTTTAGGGGAGACATTGCCTTAAACCATAAACCCTAGTCCCTAGCCTAAGCCGTTTAAGCTTCAGCAACCCGGGATGCAAACCCAATGACTAGCTACATGGTAGTTGATCCAAGTTCCTGCTCCCCAAATAGTCACTATGGAGAATGACTTTCCCTGCTTTTTCCCGCGTAGACCTAAAGGAACCCTAAATAATTCCCCCAACCCTCAGATCAACCACCACATGAAATCTCGAACCCCGGCTTTTACAAGAACCCTCTCAAGCCCCTACTTGAGGAATGGTCCTCCAGTCCCTATATTTTCGGATGAATCCCATGTGCCTAAAAACAAAGACCAGTCCTCAGCAACCTCGTCATCATAATCGACATCCATGGCTGGTGTTTTGACGTGTAAGCTGTAGAGGGATCAATCGCTTGAGAGCGCAGCCTGAACTGCTTTTAGAAGACGGCGGCGTACGCAGCACATCCAAGCAAAGCTTCTCTTGATAAGATGACCTCTCTCCGACATAATTGCAGGGTGCCTGAGAAGGGAAGCCACAAGGCAGTGATAGGGCTGACGCCCAGAATCCCATACAATTCCTAGATATCATAGGAATTATGTCCATCACACTTGGATGCTGAATGTCTTCCCTGGTCTGCAAACTTACGTCCTGCTTGGTGGTGAGTTGCAGCCCTGGTAGAACATTTCTGACTACAAGACAACTGCCATTGAAAAGAGCCAGTAAGGTGAGTTCTCTGGGCTGAGAGTCATAAACTCAAAATTGATCCACTCTTTGCTGCTGCCATGGCATGGCTGCTGCTTAGAACCATCGAAGTAAAGGTCAGTAGCGCTGTCCTACAAAAATTGACCGTGCCACACTCATTCAAGCTTCCAACCCAGCATAGCGCCTCACGGATCTTCTGTTCCCTTTGAAAGGTGAGGCTCCTGTTGCGGCTCCTCGGCTGTTGGAACATAGGAGAGGCACCGGAGGTAAGGGGTCCGGACGCAAGAACCTCTGCGAATCGGATTAGGTACAGCTATTCCGGGTAATCTGCGTTTGAGAGAGAATTCCGTTTGGGGCCACTTTGGGTCCACAGCCCCAAGCGCATGTTTCGCATCAAAGCGGGAAAGCAACTTGAGTGGATAAAGGGAGCCTCGGCCCTCTTTCACCTCCCTACCAAAACTCAGGGTTTAGGTAGATAGAACTATAGGGGTTATATAGGGATAATGGAAAAGAAAATGGAAACTACTATTTAGAGTTTAGGGTTTAGGAGTTGTATAGTTGTATACCTCTGGTCTGAATTCGGCTTCCCGCTGCTACTTAGGTCTCTGACTCATGCAGCTTCATCCGTCAAAGCCTCCAACTTTCCGCAGTGAGAATCCAAACCCCAATGCCAACTTCCTGCATCTTACTGGTGCTCAGTAGGGAAACACTAAGGGAATATAATATGGGGGGGTATATGGGGATTGTATATTCCCTTATTCCCTACGGAGAACTAGCAAGGCATCCAGAAAGCTGCTCTTCAGACAAAAGCAAATTGTGTAGACGGATCCCGAGGCAATCTCAAGGCAAAAGCATCCTCTGGTCATAAGTAGGTCATGCTACGTACTACGTACGCTGACCCCCAAAACCAAGTGTCATACTATCTTCCATCCCTTGTTTTCCCCCTATTCCGTAAACCCTCAACCCTTAACCCATCAGCTCGGAAAGCCACTCTTCTGCGACCGCACCCAGAGTTCGCATCCTCAGCAGAGCAATTCGCTTTTGTGCACGATGATGTAAAAGCCTATATGGGTGGTTGTCAAAAGTATGGTCCCTTTTTGGGTACCCTAAATATTTGTTGCCGTATTATAATAGGGATCCAAAAAGGGACCATAATTTTGACAACCACCCATATAACTTTCATCAAGGCTTTGCGATTCCGCTATAGTGATACGAAGGTAGTTGGGGAAATAAACGGTAAGCATTCAGGCATAGGTACTTGTTCGGGCCTTGACATTATAGGGATTCTGTGTATTTTCGAGCTTTAGGAATTCGAGATTTCGGGTTCGGACTGAGGAAATAGGCCTTGGAAGAAATTTTCTTTTATGCAAGATACATAGAATCAAGTCTCAAGAGAAAGAATACAATCATAGCAGGATCCAAGCAAGAGCAAATGCTTTGCCCCAAGTTGGAAGGTGTATCAATTGAAAGTTTTGGGCTCATAGGCTGGATGTGGGCATATGCCAGGACTTCTGTCAAGATTCAACTGACAATAACTTTAGTCTAAACTCCTAGCGTCCTCCTTAGCAACCCCTATAAATACTCCCCTACAGCATCCCCTATATAAGCCCCTTCAGGACTTTCGACTATAGCTCAAATGGTCTCAAACCATCCCTTACCACAGCGCAAAGCCCCCGCCAGTCCTGGCTCCCATCCCTGCGTAGCTTGCGTTTAGATAGGGTTTAGGGTTTAGGGTTTAGGGTTTGAAAGCCTACTGACCTTCGACCAGCCCATCACTTGCGCACAGGAGTGGATCCAGCAAAACGCAAAAGAAAATGGGAACTGTGATTTACAACCCCAATGTATACTATACAGTAGTTTCCATTTTCTTTCCCATTACCCCTATAAGCCCCTATATAAACCCAAAATACTATATAGTAGTCTGTAGCAGTTCATCAGGATTAAGAGTTCTAGGGGACTGCTGGAGTGGTATCCCTACACAATCCCCCATACTGGTACATTGGTACATATTCATGCCCCTCAATCCCCCTTAAGCACCACTAAGAGAATCATTGTCTAACCTCCTAGTATACCCCTTAATAACCCCTATAATACTCCCATATATATTCCCTTAGAAAACCCCCTTTAGGGAGGGAAGACTATAGCTCAAGTGAACCCCTAGCGACTCGATCAGCGCCGTGCTCAGACAGCTCTCCCAGCTGCAGTGCCTGCGGTTTAGGGTTTAGGGTTTAGGGCTAGGGTTTTGGGTTTAGGTTTTAGAGTTTTGGGTTTTGGGGGACCTACAGACAATGATCTTTATGGCTCGATAAGGATTATGTAGCGATTAAGGGTAACAAAAATTACAAATTTAGTGCAAAGCGTGTTCAAACCTACCCCTGTCATGACGGGCTAATTGCAGGATGGGTTTAAGGTTTAGGGTTTAGGCGCAGCTTTCTTGGTGGTGGTAGGTTACAAAGCGATTGGGCAAAGGATTTTATAAGCTCATGTCGAGAAACGTCCAATTTCGTAGTGGTTCTCGGTGGTTGAACCAAGCCTATGTACTCCTTTTTGGTAGTACCCCGATGACGAAAAACATTCTTCGCAGCATAGCAACCAAACACTATGACCCTGACCCCTAATATAAAGGGACTCTACTGGGAACCCCAATTAGGGAACCTCAAGAATATAGTAGGTACATAATGTTCCCAGTAGAGTCCCTTTATAATATGTGGATGACCAAGAAGGTACCCCCTTTCTTTTGAAAACCCGAAACTTCAAGGCTGCGGTCTCCTTCTACACTTCGAGGTGCTTACGTTGACAGGGTCAGTGGGTGAGAGAAAAAGTGGGATTAGGGTTTAGGGTTTAGGGGTTTAGGGCTTAGGGTTTAGGGCTTAGGGACTGGGGTTTAGGGTTTAGGGTTTAGGGATAGGGAGGGGGAGAGAGAGAGAGAGAGAGAGCACCTGGAACTCCAAAGCCTTAGCGATTCGGATAAAGAGCGGTTAAAGGCCCGGATGCTCTCCAAATCCTATTACTATAGTAGCTTCCAGCTTCTTCTCCATTATCCCGTTATAACCTCAATATACTACAGTAGTTTCCATTTTCTCTTCCATTATCCCAATATAACCCTAATATATACCCTATGCCTATGATTACAGTAGTTTCCATGTTCTGTTCCATTATCCCTAAACCCTAAACCCTAAACGAAAAGGGCCAAGGCTGGGCCCAGCCTTGGCCTCAATTCTCAAGGCTTCAGGATTGTGAAGCTCAGGGCTGAGAACGTCCAAGGCTCGAATAAACTGTTGGTTATACAGGGATAATGGAAAAGAAAATGGAAACTACTCTAATGGCGTTATATAGGTATGGGGTTTAGGGTCTAGTGTTTAGGGTTTAGGGTTGGGGTAGTGTAGGGATAATGGACAAGAGAATGGAAGCTACCGTAGTATATTGGGCTCATATAGGGCTAATGGAAAGGAAAATGGAAGCTACTGTAGTATATTGGGGCTATATAGGGATTATGGAAAGGAAAATGGAAACTACTACAGCAATAGGATTTGGAGAACTTTCTGGATTTCATCACATCCCTGAGCCCTAAACCCTAAACCCAATTATACTATGGTAGTTTCCATTCTCTTTTCCATTATCCCTGAAAACCCTACATACCCCATTATAATAGTTTCCATTTTCTTTTCCATTGTCCCTATATATAACCCTATATAACCCCTATAAAACACTCTGCACCCATGGGCCTCTTGAACGGAGGTCTTGATCTCGGCGGTGCTCTCCCGCCTCAGAACACAAAAGACAACACCAGCGAGAATTGTCGAGAACATGCCAGTGACGCGTCGTGAAACACAGAGAGAACACTAGCAGAATCACGCCAGCAGGGGCTCTGCATGGAAATGCTGCTGGCTGTGAGGCTTGTGTGAGAAATTGATCTAGCAAGGAGTCCTGCTATGGAGTCCTGTAAGGCAAGCCCACTGCACTGGATAAGAACACGTTTTCAAAAGTTGGGCCCCTTTATTATCCAAAAAACAATGACGCTTCGGCACCCAAAACGGAAACCACGATAAACAATGAAAGCCCATTCCCATCGTAACACCGCCCCATGTAAACCTTTTTTAAACACGCCGCCCTTGCTTCGCACTCCAGTGTGGCTTCCGGCCACGGTTCTGCACCCACTTTCAAGACTCTCAAGACATTCACGAGGTGTTGGACTGCCGGCGCCACTGTCTGCTGGCAAGCCTTCCGGAGCAAACACAGTCTCCCGGCAGTCTTCCATCAAGGAGACCTCACTTTCAGTGAGGCCCCCGTAGGACAGCTGCTGCGTGCCTTCTTCCAGCGACCTGCCTGCAGTCTTTCCTCAGCAGAACTTGCCACGCGAGAATGCGTCTGACCTGTGGCTCTGCCAGCGCTCAACGGGATCTCTGCATGGGTATGGACGTCGTCACTTGCAATCCTGCGCCACGTTTCGGTGGCCGCTGAAGGTTCTCTGCCAGGATGCTGCAAGTCCATTCCATGAGCTCAACTTCTGCCACGTTCAAGCTATCTCTGCGCATGTGATTGCCCACGCCACTGTCTGCTTACACGACTTCTGATGATGAGACGATCTTCCAGCAGTTTTCCATCAAGCAGACCTCACTTTCAGTGAGGTCCCCCTTGGACAGCTGCTGGGTTGCCGTCATCCAACGATGTGCCTGCCGCCTCTCCTCGGCAGAGCTTGCTTTACCCAAATGCGGCTTCCGCCTGTGCACATGGATCCAGGCCCGAAGGCCTGCCAGACAGGCACGCGGTCTCTCCGAAAGCTCGTGCCTCCAATTCTGGCAGTTCCGCATCAGCTCCATCTCAGCCGTGGTCAGCTTACCTTGTGACAAGAGCTGGTTCGCGTTCTTCCACCTCCAGTTCTGGGTTCGCGCGTCAGCTTCTTCAGCATGCAGGGAGGGAAGGCGCTCAAAAAAGCGAATCCATGCAACCATGCTGGCTAGCCACGGCCGCACCGTGAACTGCAGCGCTTTCTCCAGTAGCTGGGCATCTCGGCTGACCAGCCTACCCTTCTTAAGTCGTGCCAAGGCTCTGGATAGCCTGCAACTCTGCCGGCGCTCAATGGGATCTCTGCTCAGCTGGTATGGACGTCGCCCGTGTGTGCAAATCCACTCACACAAATCCAGCAGAAGATCTCTCGCACGCCGCTGACGGTTCTCTGCCAGGATGCTGCAAGTCCGTTCCATGAGCTCAACCTCTGCCACGTTCAAGCTATCTCTGTGCATCCACATGCGAGCCCGTTTCCACCTGCTAAGCATGGTCTTCTCTCGTGTTGAACTACAATGTGGCCTTCGGCCATGTCTCTGCATCCACTTGCAGAGACTCTCGAGCCATTCACGGGGTCTTGGGTTCCAGGAACCTGTGCTGCCATCTGCATGTAGCACTTGCCATGAATCTGGTGGCTTTCCAGTCCCGCTGAGTGCTCCAAGGATGCGCGAGGCGTGCTGCACTCGCGTAAACTGAAGCTCGGGCTTAGGTGTTGTTATCATGCAAACAAGCTTCAATGCCTCGAAGTCGGCATGGTGAGGCTGCAGCGCACAAATTATCGCTTCTCTACAAGATGGTTTGACTGGCATTCTCCCCGCTAGGACTATTGTGTTGAAGGAAGGCAGGTCAGACCGCTCGAATCTCCAGTGCGAGATGCACAGGACTTTCACGTGGCCTTCTCGCACGTCCTGCAGAACCTGCTGGCCTCGGAGCCTTTTGGAGACTGCCGCTGCTGCCACTCCCAGGCGCTGGAGCTCCTCTGCCAGGGCCTCTGCGTCCCGGGGCTTGTTGAGGACCACCAACACCGGTGCCCAGGCAGCATTGACCTGCCGCAAATACTACATGAGCCCAGCAAGCGTCATAACTGTATTCAACTACAGGAAACTGTTCCCGTGGCATGCATCAAGCCCTTGTAATAATACCTGCAATCAAACAATCTCATGTGACTGAGTGGAAGGTTGCCGAACACATGTTTCAAGCTCGTGCAGGGATCCCCGTGATATAACGGGAACTCAAGCATAGGAACCCGCATTATTCCGTCGTAGAGAAAGTACCCGGATCTAGTGGATTTGATTTCTGCATGGGACCTGTATAGCAGAGAGCGTCTTCAAGAGCTGTGTGCCCAAACAGGGTGTTCTGTCTGCAAGCAAAACATATGGGTCTAAGCTGCGCACACGTCCGTCCCGCACTGCTTCCGCGAGGGGGTAAGCACAGTCAGCTTCGTTACTCTGGAAGTGCAGCGAGAATTCTGCGCTCATACTGGCTTTGACATGGGAATTAATGAGGTTCCTCACCAGACCATGTCGCCAGAACTCAGCCGAATGCACTAGCTTCACTGCGAAGTGCTGCCCAGCGAGATGGCGTGCACTAGCATACACACAAACCACGACAGCGGCAGATGGATCACTCCTGGATGAACCATCACCGATCAAATGCGTTTGCAGCTGCAGTAGCCTTAACTCACGACATATTCGTCTCGCATCCGCAATCCTCGGCGCGAAAACGACACACCGGCTGTTTGGACGGCTTTGCAAAACACGTCGGACAATCATGCCATAAATCAGGAACGTCAGAGCTGTAGAGGCAACTTGGAATCGCATCGGACTGCCCTGCGCATTGATTCGAGAGATGTCTTCAAAAAAGTTCTCCACCATCTCTCTGGCTTGTCGATCTCTGACCACCGACCTGCCTTCGGCAGGCGTCCTTACAATGGAATGCCCCAGTTCGTGACTTGGCACCCGCTGCACACGCGAGCGCACAGGCACCAGGGCGGGTGTCAGACTGCATGGCTGCCTGAGAGGTGTGCCTGATATGTACAACAGCTGGGGAGGGCCCGATGTATACAATGGCCCTCCCACAGCACATGCGAATCCGACTCCCAACTTAAACCACATGGCTGCGAAGCATACGAGATGTTTCCGGCTTGTTTGTCAAGACATCGCCAAATCAGCGTAGCACTGGCCACACGAGGCTTCAAAGGCAGCCTTAGCCTGGTCTGACGGTACCTACCTTCAGTCCCCTCCGGCACCACTAAGGAAGTGTGTGGGCACCGCACGATTCAGTGGCCAGCGTCTCCACGCTTCTGATTCGCTCTTCTGCCCAGGCTTCCAAGTCCTGTAGGGGACCCAGGTTAGGGGTTGGGGTGATTGGATTCTGTGCGCAGGGTTGAGAGTTTAGGGTTTGGGGCTTAGGGTTCAGAAGTGAGGGAGTGAGGGATTTGGCTCAATGATCAGGGTTGGATTCTAGGGGTTCAGGGGTAAGGAATTTGGGGATTTGGGGTTCAGGCTTGGGGTTGCCAGCATATACAAACAGATGGGCGGGGCTTTCACCAATGATGCCATGTACACACCCTGAACCCTTATCCCTTCATGCTGACCCCCTGCTCAGACTTCTCCCCATGTTCACCCTAACATCTCATGCCCACTGGCTGCAAGACGCAGAATAAGGGTGGCAAGAACCATACTCAGGGTATTCAAAACAGTAGCCACTACACGAAAACTTGTAAACTTGTAAGAACCATTGCAATGGCGAGAGCAAGTCTCTCATGCTGGAGACTTCAGCTGGAACGTGGCCGAGTTTTTAACAGGGAGCGTGGCTGGGTATGTGTACAAAGGGCCGCCACAGAACCTGTCAAGGAATGCTGGAGGCGTTCGACCTTCATGGCATTCTCAGAAATAAGAAATCTCTGTACATTGCCTCAATGCATAATGATCCATGCTATGGGTACCCCGGAAAAAGGAGCCCTAATTTCTGGAAACCCTAAACCCACTGAACCTTGAACCCTAAACCCTAGAGAAAAACTCTGCATTCCTCTCAGCCCAGGGCCTTGTGCCGGCGTGCCGCCTCGGTCCTGTCGTTCAGCCTCTCCTGTAGGACCAAAAACACAATCCATGCTGCCATTCAGGGTTTAGGGCTTTAGGGCTTTTGGGGTTTAGGGTTTAGGGTTTAAGGCTAGGATTAGAAAAAACAGATGTGTATTGGCTAAAGGGATCCATTCCTCCGTTTCTTCCGAACAACCAGTAAGAGATAACCACTATACGGGAACACTTGCCAGATCATGGACGCTGAAAAACTGTTACGGGGTATATGAGCAATAGTCTAAACTCCAATTATCCTCCTTGATAACATAGTACTGCCCTATATCATCGCTTATATAACCCTCCTTGAAGAGTTTAAACTATAGCTCATATACGGGTGTGTAGGGTTTAGAGTTTTGCATGGAAACCTAGGTAGACCTCTCTTCTGTTGCCCTTTCGGAGACTTCCATGCTGATTGGGGGGGAGGGTGCCCTGAACCCAAACTCGAAAACTAAATCACCATTGGGGCAATATTAGGGATATATTGGGGCAAGATTAGGATTATAGTAGGGTGATATTGCGATAATACTAGGGTTATATTGGGGTAATATTAGGGCTATATTGGGTAAAGTGTTGAAGCCTACGTCTTAAACTTCCTTTACCCTGTGGCTAACGTCCAGGATATAAGCTTTCTATGACTACACCTTCACCCCATCATAGCCCGGAACCCACGCTCGGCAGCAATGACCCACCTACTCTGCTCATGGTTAGGACGTAGGGTTCAAGTTTTGGTTCAAGGTGTGGGACTTAGGTTCCAGGATCCAAGATTTAGGGTTCAGGCTTGAGGTGTAGGATTTAGCCCGCAGAGTTTGGGGCGGTTGTCTTCAACTGCTTCAAGCTACATACCCTCAAGTGAACTGCTACAAGCCTGACCCAAATGACAAGGCCGGCAAATTGAGGCTATTGTGATATTCGGTAAAGATTCCTTAATAAACCCTGCACCTTAAATCCGAAATTCCAGAACTTCGCAGATGTTTTGTTCGAAGCCTTTCGCTCTTCCGCCAGCAGGCGAAGGGCCTCAATGCAGCAAGACGTTCGGGATTTCGTGTGCTTTGGGGAAATTCCGTGAGCCATAATCTAAACTCCAATTTAAAACCCCTATAATAGTCCCCTACATAAATATATACACATATATATGCATATCTCCCCTTTATGTAACCTTCTTTAAGGAGTTTACACTCTAGCTCAAGGAGGGTTTCGGGTTTAGGCATCCTGTGCTGAAGGTCAGTATTGAAGATTTGCTTTTGAACTTACATTACGATACGGGGTTGGTACAAGAGCGCAGTCAGTGCCCGATGTGAAGCTGGAGTCTAATTTTCTGTAGCGAGTAGATTTACACATCGAAGTGCTCTGCATTCCAGCAACCTGCTTGCATGCCTGATTTCGTGGAAAGTGAGCAAATGCACGTAAGAAATGCGTTCTCAGCTTGGCAATGTGGGGGGCAGGTACATCGTCAAACGTTGAGTCAGCATGCTCGGGTTTGAGTTAAGGTTGGTTCCAGTTCGCATGCAGCGCTGAGGGAATGTACTTGCGCATGTCAAGCATTATCCTCTCAGCTTGCAGTCCTCGCAAAGAGAATGAAAATGAGTGCGAAGTCGGTGCCTTGCGGCTTGCACTGAAAATCTGATTGCAGGAACACCCCACAGTAATGGTGAAAGCATGACATGAGGTCATCAGGAAACACGGCCTCCGTTCCGACCATGGTGTGATGAAGGCTCCACTCAACTCCGTCGTACTGGGCAGTGCGCTCTGTGCCAGACACTTGCAGCTTCGCCTTGAGGTGAAAGTCATTCAAGCTGCCAACTAGGCGGCTTGGAACTGGCTGACTTGCTGGTCCTCGTAGTCTTGGAGGATGTCGGTGACACTGTGGGCTCTAGGCTCTGCATCAGCTCAATCTGTTCCGACGACTCCATCGACCCGCACGATGCGGCTCTTCCTGCACAGCTGGCACATCCACCTTGGCATCTGCAAGCGAAAGCCTCAGAGCCAGTTCCAGCTCGTCGTCGGATGTGTCATCAGTCGCCTGCTGGGCTGCCTCCGGAAGCTTCCGATCAGCCTCGGCAAGTCTAGCACTCTCTTGGAGGGCCGCTTGCAGCTCCATCTCCTCAAATTCCTCCAGCCCATCCAGATCATGTCGGTCCGCGTCCGGCAGAGCGACGGGTGCAAACGGATTTGTTCCCGGCTGTGCCGGCTGCGCCGACTCACTGCTTTCCTCAACCACCTGCTCTGCGTCCAAGGATTCCAATGAAAATTCCCAGTTCTTCTCTAGCAGAGCCACAGCAACGAAAGCAAGCCGTTGCGCGAACGGTGGCACCAAAACATGAAGGCCGTGCCGTCGCCAATCTGCCTTGGCCTGCTTCTTCCCCTTTTCCTTTCCTTTGGCTGCACCCTTGGCATCTTGCCTGTTCCGGTCCTCATCCACTGTGCCTTCCTGAATCCCTCCTGCGCTTCGGAGAGCCGCATGGTTGCCGAAGGCCCCGAGGTCCACTGCTAGGCCAACAGGACCCAGGTTTACCAGCACGCCCAAGGCCATGGCTGGTCCTTCCAGCACCAGAAGCCGGCCCACACCAAAGTCCTGAACCCTGCGCAGAACTCCCTGCGGGGGCTCTGGAGCTGCCACCAGGCGATGCAGGGCTGACCAGGCGAGCGCGGCCGACGGCACCTCTTCGCGGACCTGGATTGGCGATGCGCTGTACAGGCGCAGGACAAAGGATCCACGGCTTGCACGGAAACTTACAGGCATCACCTTGTAAGTCTTGTCTGCTTCCAAGACCACAGAGCACACTACATCACGTCGGGCTCCGCCAATCGCTGCTTTCACCAAGGTGGGCTCAGCTGAAGTTTCAGACTCCTCGAAAATGAGAAGCGAAATATCATTCAAGTAGTAGCCAGGTGGCCTTTTTAGCTGCTTCCCGCGTTCTGTGGGCTGAATGGCCATCACCCAACATTCCACACCGCACGAAGCTCGGAGCTGCAGCACAGTGCGGGAGCCAGTGCCTGCCGCTGCGAACTCTGCATCGAAGCTGCGGGCGTGCCACCCATCCCTTGCATAGCAGATGTCGGCGACCGCGAAGCCTTTGATGAAATCCCCATAGTTCATCCAGAAGCTGCCCTCATCGGGCACCACTGCTGCCCCAAGCTGTGCCAGGAGCTCATCTTGTTCACGGCGCGTCCACTCGCCCCAAGGATTGCGCACCTTGACGCGGCGCTCCTCGAACAGCCCCAGAGCCACAGGAGTCGAGTCCGTCTCCAGCACTGAGTAGGCATGCTGCCCCACCAGCCCCAGCTCCTCAAGTGTCTCGGCACCCGTGCCGCATCCTATGGGGCACCCAGCCTGCAGCAAAGAAACCAGCCGTGCCCAAAAGAGCTCTGGGTCAAAGCTTGGGTCACGGAACTGCACCACCTCTGTGGGTGCCCCAGTAAGTTCCAGCAACGCCTCAGAGGTCTCGCCGCCACTGATGAAGCGGTAAGCTCCATGTGCCTTGGCATACGCCTTCTCGATTAAAGACACCCACAGCTGTCGCCTGGCACATCGGCCAAACGCCAGGCCACTGCCATCAGCCGTTGGGCGCCGCTGCTTGGTGGTTGTCGGAAGATAGTCATCCACCAAAAGGGACGTCCAGCGGCCATCCAGAAAAAGTCGCACTTCATGACATCCACTCTCTGCACCTGCATTCATGTTGGGCAGCAGCTTACACATCAAGTCGTGTCTCTCAGCCACCACTGCCAGCGCGCTCATGAACCAACAGTCACCTACGCCACCCTGTTGAACATCAGCAGGCCGGAAGCCCTCGTCCCTCACCACTGTCCACCCGCTGCCATAAGCAGGGAAGCGCTTCCACTGCAGCTCCAGGGCAGCCAAAGTCGAATTCTGGTCTGCAAACTCGAAGAAGCGGCAGGAACGGAACGGGCATGCGTAGTAGGGCCTGCAGCATCCAGCCCCACAACTTCTTAGGCCTTAACCTTCAACCCAAGCCCTCCCAACCACTGGAGCAAGATGCCGAGAACTGCCTGGTACGCTCAGACGTTCAATTGCGAAAAAAAACTGCCCTGAATTTAACTCCCCAACTTTCACAACTGTACCTCCCAAACGTGGACTTTCACAACTTTCACACCTCCCATAGGTGGGCCCCTTCTTCTGGACTCTCCTCAGCTGCGCAGGCTGACCGCAGCGGCAGAGCAGACCCTCCTCGCTGGCAGATGGCACCAGGCCCTTGTGACTCACCTTGACGAGTCTCAATAGGTTATATAGGGACATTATCCTCTGTAATGGAAAAGGAAATAGCAACTACTATTTAGGTTTAGAGTTTAGGGAGATTATCTCACTATAATGGAAAATCGAATGGAAAAGAAAATGGAATGGAAACTGGGGCTTAGGGTGTATATATTGGGGTTAAATAGGGATAATGGAAAAGAAAATGGAAACTACTTTATTAAAATATGTATATATACTGGGGTCTCACAAAAAAGAGCCGACCCTGTGCAAAAGGGAAAAGAAGAAGGCACATACTTTTTCCAACAAAATGAGGGAACCCTAGAGGACCCCTGCATCCGTATATAACCCCAATATAAACCCCCTTAACCCTAGTTTCCATTTCATTTTCCATGTTCTTTTCCATTTGATTCTCCATTATAGGGGGATAATATCCCCATATAGACTATTAACCCCTATATAACCCATTATAGTAGTTTCCATTTTATTTTCCATTACCCCAATATAACCCCAAGAATATACCCTATGATACTATAGTAGATTATAGTAGCTTCCATTTTGTTTTCCATTATCCCTATGAATAGCCCCAGTATATACCCTATGATACTATAAGTCTAAAAGGTGAAGGCCATGGTAAGATTTCAAAAATCCTCTGCCTCCGACAGCGTCGCTCGGAAGACATCTGCACCCACACGGTCCTGGGTCAGGGCCCCTGCTTGAGCACCTGAAAGCATACAATGCCAAAATGTGCTTCGAGAACCCCGGGCATCAAGCCTATGGCAATGAAACCCCTCAGCCACGTCGTTCACGTTGGTCCTCGCTTTTGCCGTCCACTGCCCGAGGGCCTGCAGGAAACTCAGAGTCGTGGTAGGCCTGCGTGCTCCTTGCCGCGACCATCTGCTGCCACACCTGGGGAATACCATGTATGCAAATACTTGCTGCTGGTTAGCAGTGAATGAGTGAATGTATGAATGGATGGGTGGATGGATGAATGAATAAATGAATGGATGAAGCCATGACTGATGAGAAAGAAAATGGATCAGGAGTATATGGGCGCTACTTTAGGGTTTTAGCAGATTGGGGTGTTGGCATGGAGCTCAGAATCCTGTAGCCGCCAAATCTGTCGCTCTGAATCGCGGTTCTGAAGTTTGTTGGTACCGAGCAAGCTACGCGCCCTTGGACCTGCCTCACAGGTCAATGGCTTTATGTTGCTTTGTTCACGTGGTGCTGGGATATACATGGGTCAAATGAGTCATAGGAACTGAGACGAGCTTTGCCAAATAAGTCTTACAATGTTGGTCCGACTGGTAGTCTCGCCTAGTTCAGAACTCAAGCCTTGCAAACAAGGTCTTCTGCAAAGTCTGGCCTTAACCTTACCCTCAACCCGTAAATCATGCAGAGCGTACAGAAGCGTTGCGCAGATGGCAGTTGATCTACTCGCACGTGACTGCCCCAAAGCAAAAGAAACTCTATCTGCAGGGTTCCTGCACGACTAGAAAGGAATCCTGCCACGCAGACTGCGGTTTCCAGCGTTCTGATAACTGTTCAAAGCAACAATGTGCCCCAAGGTAGCATGTCTTCATGACACTTGGAAATTGTAGAAAAACCAATTCCTGTAGAAAAACCAATTCCTGCTTCTCCAGTTCACCCCTTACAAATCAATCATGAACAATGCCTGAAGGCACTTGTTATTGCCCAACCTGCATGATAACAAAAAAAAATGCCTCTTGTTATGAGGCATGCCGCGATGGGCTGATGTTATACGAGGAGTTACCGAAATCCACCCCTTCATCCATTGTACGCCAGAAGCCCCTCCATTCTAAACCGCGTTCCGCCCACCTGGTGCTTCTCCCGCAGGCGCAGATTCTGCTCTGGCACGTCGTCGTCGCCGGAGACCAGCTGCCAACCATCCCCACTGCCATGCTCCCACGCGCGGCGTGCCATGAATGAACGCAAAAGCAGGGACAGAGATTGAAGCCGTGGAGGTAGGATCTATTGTCTTCATTTGGGATGGTGGTAGTAGGTAGTAAATAGTAGGTAGTAGGTAGCAGGTAGTGGGTAGTAGGTAGTAGGTAGTGAGTAGGTAGTAAGTAGGAAAGGGGTAGTGGCTATATTAGGTAGTGGGTATTAGGTAGCGAGTAGCGGTGGTAGTAGTAGTAGTAGTAGTCGTGGTGGTGGTGGTGGTGGTGGTGGTGGTGGTAGTAGTAATAGTAATAGTGATCATAATAAGAATAATCATAATGGTAATAGTCCTGGTGGTAGTGGTCGTGCTGGAAGTAATGGTAGTGGTAGTAGGACTAGTAACACAAATCGGAGGGGTTGTAGCCAGGGGACAGCTAGCAGTAACAGCAACAGTTGTACGTGCAATAACAAATTATCATGATGATCATCTTACAGGCGAGCATATGGTGATAGTTGTAGCAACCGTATCATGCTGAAGCGCTTATCTTGATTTTCGACAACCAAGAGCAGGGACCTCAAATTCTCAGCTTTGGGTTCTGAATCCATACAATTGTAAACACATGATGATGATCATGTTTGAGATAAGACTAGTACTATGTTACAGTGCAAAAACCCTCAACAGAAAATGAACGTAGTAGTACGAATGCATAGTCACAGCTACAATATATCGAATGAACAGAGTCATGTGTTAGACTTCCAGGCAACACAGCACAATGCTGCTCGAGCCATACATAGCCCATACAAGCATTGAAAAGCCACACCGGGGAGCGAAAGATGCTCACTCCCCCGCATAATTGCCGCATGAAGGTTTGGGGTTTATGGTCCACGGGGGTTTGGGATCTAGGGTTTAGGGCGTAGGGGCTTCCGCAATCGATTCTTGAAAATTTGGAGCCCCAAGAGAGCCAGTAAACAGGACCATAAAATCGACAACTACCGGTACATCTGGTCAACTACTGACATCTTGTGAAAATGCCTAGCTGCATAAGGCGCCCTACGCCTCAAACAGGCCCCCGGAACCTTGCAGAATCATCATGTGGGCTGCTGCAATCGGTGGGCTGTCTACGAAGCTGTTGCCAGGTGGCAGGCTCTTTGGTGGCTTCAGCATTCGATCCCTTCATTTATTCCAACCCAAAACCCTACCCTTTGGCCCTAAACCCCAAACCTGCAAAAACCTAAATCTAGGCCTCAGAGGTCTCTGGAAACCGGCACAGTAAACCCGTAAGCCCAAGTCTGAATCCCTAAACCCAATTTACAGCACCTGCGCTCTGCATCTGCGACATAAGCGATTTGGCCCACAACTTTAAAAAAAAGGATGCCTCGGAAAGGGAGCCGCGGAGCTCAGCGCCCTCCGCACGCAGCGCAGCAGCCTGCTGCCGAGTTTGGGGCTGGAGGCTGAAGGAAAAGATTGAGAGGGTTTAGGGCCAACTATAGGGTTTAGGGTTTAGGGGTTTAGGGTTTAGGGTTACAAAACAACCCTGCATGAACCTGGCATACTACAGTAACATAATTCCCAAAACTTAGGATACCGGGGGCCATGCAGGATTTCGATTATTAGTTGTACCCTCTTGTGCCGGGCTTCTGGCACAAGGGTTGAAAGTTTCGCATCTTGCATCAAGGATTTGTGGCCCACCCAACCCTCTACTGGCTTTGGGCTTAGAATTACGTTGTAAACTGCATACTGGTATACCAAAGAATATCGCATAACTTTGGCCGGTGGCACAGCTGAACAATTGGCGAAATGAGAATGAACACTGACAGCTTAACACCATAACTAGTGATGGCGCAACTCTCTCGGGCTATCCAGAAGCTTGAGATTTCGGGGGCATATGCTTACAGCCCATCAGTTTGCAGGTAAGCCCCCCTTTATTCCCAAACCCTAAACCCTAAGCCCTAAACCCTAAACCCTAAGCCCTAAACCCCAAACCCCTATGTGCCTTTCTGAGCCATACCCCAAAAGCGGTAAGAGCCTCTTGTAAGATGGCTTCGTCCGCAGTGGCCCTGTTCCTGAGCATCTTGGAAGGCTCCAAGGAGCCTCCAGAGCTTGAAAAATACTAGCCCTAGAGATGGGAACGTTACAGTATATTGGAGTATAGTATGATATAATATGGTATGTTATGGTGAATGAAAATCTATTATGGGAATATGACAGTGTATTATAATAGATTATAGTATATTATGGTAAATTAATGGTACACTATGGTATATCTATCGTAGATTATGGTATATTAGTATATACCAGTATAGTATGCCTTAAAGATTGGAAATCATACTTAGAATATCTTATGCAAGGACTCCCTACGGGGAACATGAAGATGTATCGTTGGCTTCATTAAATGGACTGTAAGGTAGCCCGAGAGGCTGAGATTCCACGTTTGGGAAGGTTGGGGCCTTGCAAGCCTTGAACTGCCGCGTTCAGCTTCGGAAAAAAGCTTGTAGGACTAAATCGGGGTGAGCTGCCTAGCACAACCTGGCCCAAATAGAAGCCTAGAAATCTGAATCTCCAACCCTTAAGGAGAACACCAGAACATCTGAGGATAAACTCCTGCATGTTGTTGTAAGTAGTTGCTCTCACCTAACCAAAACCTAAACGGCGTATATCAGTACCTTCCATCTAAAACCCCACTTGGAAATACACATATTACACATACACATATTATAAACACCTATATTTTAGATCACCCGAAACCCTCAAGCTCAGACCTGATGTGACATTCCCTGGGCGCGCCACGTGCTCTCTGCTTGGACCTCAAAGACAGATGGTGTCTCGAGCACTGAGTTGCTGCCCAAATGCTCCAATCAAGTTACCATAATATGGATTAGTGCTCAAGATTATGGTATACTGCGGATGCTGAGTTACAAAAATTGAGTTCCTTAACAGCAACCTAGTGAAGCTTTGCTGGAGTTGTAGAGTCAGATGGCTGGATGACTCGTTTATGTATACGCACCTTGGGTGCTTACTGCAAAAGATTTGCAGGTTTAGGGTTTAGGGTTTAGGGTTGAATCTGCAACAAAATGCAGCACTTTAGGGTGTCCCCATGACACGGATGATTCGTAGTGCTTTGGGGTTGAAGAAGCGGTGCAGCAAGTGAATGTTACCTTTTTGGGAGGTCCCCATTGTAGCATTTATGGGTCTATATTGGGGTCCCCTCATTTTGGGAAACTACCATATATCTCCAATATTTACGCTATTATAATATAGTAGCTTCCTTTTTATTTTCCATTGTCCCAATATATCCCAATATAGCAACATGCAGAAATACGGCAAAGCTTCGGGCTGCATTGGCTCGAGCGGCACGCTCGTGCAATGAAGCCATCTGCGCACAGAAGCGAAAAGGGTGTGGGAGACACTTGATGGTACTTCGGTTAGCATTTTTCCTTTGATGTTTGCTGGTAATGGTACTCGACAGAAACTCCTTTGCTTCTTACATAAATGATCATTAAGCACAGCAGTCACAAAAATCCTCCAAAGTCATTTGCCTGAGAACCCCTGCATCACGCTGTGTGCCCCCGAAGTACAGTTTCAAATGGTGAGGCAGATGGTGGCAATCAGATACTACAGACCGCCCATAGCCCCTGCAGAGATCATCCTTGCGTTTTCAGGTTTATGTGAAGGGCTGGAATCTTCAGGCTTGCACTACCCTACACTCGATCTGTGCAGACGCAACGTGGCCTCAGTTCGCATAGATGCGAGCCTTGCATCAGCGCAGAACATTTAGGAACCGAAATAACTGCACGGGGTGTGGGGATGGAGTGTAGCATAATCGCACGAGGGTCACGGTGAAGTGTGCTCGGAGACGTTGTGAGGGCTACTGCTTGCTGGAAGAATGTTTCCAGCGAGTGTCAACGCAAAGGACGCAGCATGAGGTTCCTGGCCTGGGGTATCTGTTTGGGCAGGGCCAGCTGGGTGTATTCGGGAATAAAGAGGGAATGGTGAGCCGCACGGATGTCAAGATACCCCAAAACGTGAACTCTGTCGGGCTTAGTTCTTGGCTTCGCCTACTCCCTGCAGTCTCTGGAGAACATCTGGGAAGCAATTGCCCTCCACTCAAAATGACAAGCCTTTTCGGGGGAGGTACCGAGCAACATGATGGTTTAGGGTTTAGGGTTTAGGGTTTAGAAGGGACCGTAATTTCGACAAACCAAAACATATAACCCCCTCCCTCTCATATTGAAGAAGCCCCTCACCCCCGCTTAATATTCCATGTTCCCATGTGGCTTTACGATAGTTTACAGGGAATATTCAGTGTTAGGGGGGGTGGGGGCATTAACATTAGGGGAAGGGGGTTAGGGGCTTCTACAAATCTCGTCTAATCCTAACTAAGACGAACCACCAGACTCCATTGCTTCTCTCCAGGTTTTTAATCGGCACCCCTCTTTCAGAAACTCTTCCTCGGCAGACCCAACTCCCAATGTTAAGCGCCCCGCTCCCTTTCCAGCTCTGCAAGGTTCGGGGCCGGCAGCGTATACTCCTTGCGTTGCAGGCATCAACTGCTGCTTGTGCTGCAGATCTCGTCTACCCAAAAATCCAAACAGATACCCTCCACGAAGCTAAGTTGGAACTCCGCGAAACTCTGATTGGGCCCTTGCTGGCGTTCCATGTCAGCTAGCGGAAGGTAAAACTTGCTCGCCCTCCAGGAATATGCTCCGCTATAATCACCGAAACACAAGAAATTGCGTAGGTTTTTTGGTCGTGTGGAGGGGGGTCGAGCAAAGTAAGACTGTACTCTTCATACTTCCACCGATGGAGAACTTACTCTATCCTGGGCGACTATGGTAATGGGACATCTTCTTCTTACGTGGCGGGTGTTTGTTCATAAGGCGGCAATTCCATGGTTTAGGATCTATGGTTTTGGGGCTAAGGCATCGCCCAGATGGACACCGCACACATACATGCACCAACGCATCCTAAACCCTGAACCAGAAACCCCAATGCATCCATCAACGTCCTTGTCAACACAGCTGGATTCGGGCATTGGGATTTTTTGGTGAGTTCCCTAGACTTTGAGATATGGTACAATTCACACTCTGTTTACCTGCACAGCCGGAGAGCGTAGGAATCAAAACCCCCAAACCGAAAACCCCCAACCCCAGAGCACAAAGCTTTTTAGCTTATAACTAAACCAGAGTCAAACCCTAATCCCTTAACCACACCCCCTACACCCTCAACCCTACGCCCGAAACCCCAAACCCCAAACCCCAAACTGTGTTCCCAGAGGGCCGGGCCAAGGAGCGCGAAGTCCCAGGAGTCGCCTGGCAGAATCTTTGCATGTAAGTTTAAGGTTTTGGGTTTAAGGTTTTTTGCTATGGCC
>CAJNIZ010035892.1:53847-63863 GCA_905231905.1 Symbiodinium pilosum | reverse complement strand
TGCCGAAAAAAATGGGAAATTCCGGCCTGGCAACTTTAGCATACGAAACGATGACTGCAGTGCAGAAGTGCTGGCGCTGCCAGCGCTTTCAAGCTCCTCCTTATTGACCGCCCTCAATCGGACGGGTCATCAAATATGCGCGTCGCACGTACTACTACTACTACTACTACTACTACTACTACTACTACTGTCTCAATACCTGTCACTGTTACAATGACTATCATTGTTCTTGCTCCTGCTGCTACTGCTGCTGCTACTGCTGTCGACCGATGCAGAAAGTTTGGCATGTGTCAGGAGCTCTGATCATGTGATGCGCATGCTTGCTTAAGGTTGCTGTGATTACATGCGACGTGC
Organism: Symbiodinium pilosum; assembly: GCA_905231905.1. NCBI lineage: Eukaryota > Dinophyceae > Suessiales > Symbiodiniaceae > Symbiodinium > Symbiodinium pilosum. The sequence continues at coordinate 63,509 of CAJNIZ010035892.1, read as the reverse complement.
ACATTGGTGTGCAGCGAATAGAACATCATACCACTTCTAACATACGCAGACCTAGAGTAGAATAGAAATGCCCATCCGTCCCAAAGCTCAGCATGCCTCTCTCAGGAATCCTTCCAGAATCATTTCCCACATGGGTTGTTTTGGATTTCAGGTGGGCAAAGCTGCCTGGCGTCATGGGGGTTTTACGGCTTTGTGGCTGTTAGCTTGGCGGCTATTTTTTTGTCCCCTGTTGACCATTGTGCCTCGCAAGTATTCAGGCCTTGCTCGGCAAGTTTGCTTCCTGCAGCGCCGGTTTCTCAAGCTTCTCCGGCACTCATAGGCAGAGCGTGCGTAGTGTCTGAAAACATGGCCTCCCTCTCATACCGGTTCACCTTCATTGATATAACGTCAGAGGAAGGTTCAGTTCAAGTGCGTGATCGGCCCAGGAGTGCATCCCCCAGCCGCAACTGGACTTCCATCCAAATCCCAGAGACCAAGGCAAGGGATGCCGCCGCCTGGCGCCATCTTCGAACCCTTCAGCATGGCTTTGATGCCAATGCCCCCAGCGATGATTCAAGCAATCCACCAAGCGATGCTCCTCCAAGCGTTGGAAGCAACGGTCACCCGATCCTCTGCAAGCGCCCGTGCGTTCTTTTTGCAAGGTTTGGGTTGGCTTCCTGCCAGAGGGGTGCCGCTTGTGGCTTCTGCCACTACGAACCTGGCTTGCTGTTTAGTTTTTACAATGCACACACTTGTTTGTTCTCTATTGGATTGAAGGTTAGCAGTACCTGCAGTTACCTACACAATAACCTAAAAGCTTTGAGTACGAATGCCGTCCGTTGTCCTCTAGCCCTTATGCGCTTGTGGTTGAGCTTATGTACCCCAGATGCTGTTCCGATGATTGAGGCCTCTAAGCCCCAAACCCATCCACAATGTTGGACATTCTCAAAATGATTCTATCTACTCCCTGGAGGGGGCCTATAATCCTCACAATCCCTGAAGTTCAGTGGGCTCCCAAAGGAACCCTTGTTTTGAGAAACCCTTGCCCGTAAACTGTAGATCCTCCTAAACAGCGAACCTCCTGGTATCCCCTTTAATATCCCTATAATAGTCCCTTATATAGTCCTCTATATAACCCCCTTTAAAGAGTTTAGACTATAGCTCATATAGGGCTTGTTTAGAGAAGGCTCCAAGTGTACCAGGCCCTAAACCCTAAACCCTAAACCAGGAACATGACCACGTGCCAAAGCCTGATAAACACCAGCGGGCCTTGCTAGAAACAATGCCCAAGCCGGACTTGCTGATCCTGGGCTGTTCATTGATTTAGCTTTCGGGGTAATATAGGGGTTATATAGGAATAATGGAAAAGAAAATGGAAGCTACTATTTAGGGTTTAGAGTTTCCCAAAATTAGGGGTACCATTTTGGGGGTCCCTTTAATAAGGATTATAGTATTTTGGGGTCTATATTGGGGTCCCCTTATTTTGGGAAACTACTCTTTAGCTTTTGGGGTTTAGAGAACGTTTAGGCTCATCCTGGATTGTTCAGAGATGTAGGTTGGGAAGAACTGCCCCACCCTGTAGCAGTCGCCATATGGCACGTTGACAGGGCTCGCATATAAGATATCCGAAAATCGGGGCTTGGGGTTTGGCGTATAGTGTTCAGTGATTTGGGGTTTGGGGTTCAGGATTTAGGGTTTTTGTTTGCCTGGGCTCCTTTCATTAAATTTGTCACAGTGAGCCCTAGGAAATATATGGTACCTTCCCAAAATAGGGGGACCCCAATATAGAACCCACAATATTATAGTCCTTATTATAGGGACCCCCAAAATGGTACCCCTAATTTTGGGAAACTCCCATATTCATTTGTTCCCAGCGGTTGCTTCAGAGCCTAGGAACCTTGTGTCGGAGCTATTGCGAGACAGAGCTCAACAGGACGGGCAAGATGCCAGGGTCCTCCTGGCAGCGCCTTGGATAGCCCTATTAAACTATAGTAGTTTCCATTTTCTTTTCCATTATGTCCATATAACCCCAATATATACCCTATAATCCCTACATAAAACCTAAGTGTCGGCATCTGAACAAGGCATTTCATCTCACACTGAGAACATGTCCTCAACAACTAGGGGATGCAGCTCCCTTTTAAAGGGGGCTAGTCTTTGTGCCTTTGGTGGGGCTTGGGCTTCCATGCCACTACTAGATGAAATCGTAGAATCCTAGGACGAAAATCTGAAAACCCTGAACTCTACTAACAGCTACAAACTCTAAAACTTTGGAAGTCAGAAGCCTTCAACAACCCCCACTGAAGCCCAGCAGCCGGAATCCCTCAAAACCTCAACCATAAAACTCCGAATTCGAAACCAGAAAAGCAAAGTGGGAATCCAACACCTGGAAACCCGAGACGCTAACCCTATGACCCCAATTATTTCTTTTATTATTACTATCATTACTATTATTACTATTCCTATTATTATTGCTACTTTTATTGCTACCCCAACCTCTCTGCCTATGCGTGAAAAGCCTACAAGGTTCCTGAAAATAGTTATTACTTTTCTGTTACCAACAATCCTAATATTTAGCTGAAATTATCATTTCTGCTGGGGTTCCAAATCCCTTATTACTACCCCAGCCCCTATAGAATCCCTATATAATCCTTGTAGTTTCCATTTCCTTTTCCATTATCTCCATATAACCCCAATATGTACCCTATAATCCCTATGAAAAGCCTTTGAGCTGAAAGCCAAGGTGCTGGAGGTCCAGGCTGGCCTGCCAATCAGTTCTTGGGCCACTCTTGGGGGTTTAGGGTTTAGGGTTTAGGGAGGGGGACTTTGGGGCTTAGGGGCTTAGGGTTTAGGAGTCAGGGTTTAGAGTTTGAGTTTAGGGTTTAGGTTCAAGGTTTAGAGTTTCAGTTTGGGATTCAGGGTTTAGAGTTTAGGATTCAGAGCTCAGGGTGTAAGGCTTAAGGCCTCAAAAGAAGTCCCACATAATCCGTGGGACACTTAGAAAAGGGTATGTGGCCATGTGGAGTTTGGTGGGTTCTCAAGGTGGGTGGCCCCCACAAAGGGCGCTGTAGGATTGAGAGTTCAGGATTTCGAATTCAAAGGATGTAGAGTGTACTAGAAAGTTAAGTTTCCGCTTCTTGATGAGTTGACACTGCCCTGCAGAGGCACTCGAGAATTCAAACCTGCATGGTAGGAACAAGGCCAAACTGCGCAAAAGGAAACTCAGCAGGGGCCGTGTGCAAAGCGGGCTGCCTGAAGTAAGAAGCGGCACTTTGGCTTGAGGCAGAAAGTACAGTACAACTTGCTGCTGGAACTTCTGCAAAACAATAAAGCCTGTGCATCCTCAAGCCGCTCCTGTGTTATCTCAAAATTGTGCAGCGCAGAGGCCTAACTAAGCAGGGCTGTGAAGTTGTCGCTGCAGCTGAAGGCTCAAAAGCAGTAGACCCTCATTACTGACTTCGTTGTATTGCCCCGGACAGGTCTCAGCCTTAACTGGTGGATGCAAAGATACCCAGAAAGGCCTAGCAAAGTCAGTTTTGACCCCGGGAAAACTTGCTCCGACTGCTTGCTGGAAATCTCAGACGGGATACTTTGCGGCCACAAACTCGCGTCTTCCTGAGATGTAGGCGCAATCTGGGCGCAGTACGAAATTCACGTCCACGCAAAAAACAGAAAGGTCCCACCAACGTGCGAGAATTCACCAGGCCCCTTGAGGGATTTTGCTGAGGTGGGCCACACGGGCTGCCCAAGTTGCAAAAGAAATGCCAACTCACCCTGCGAAGGTGCAGCAGGAATATGGCCAAAGTTGCCTCCCAGCTTTCTCATGTGATCTCTTTCTCGGAGCTTGCGGAGCATGACCTTTTGCCCATTCAGCAGTGACTTTCGCTGTCGGCTGACGGGCAGCGCAAGAGGCAAGTATGAAGGAAAGCGCAACCTTAGGTGAGCAGCATCCATTATTTCCTCAACAGAAAGGACACCAAGCGCAACTTGCACCTGGCCAAAGACAGCGCCTTGCAAACATTCTGAAAAGCGGCCCAAGCATCCGTCTGTGCTATCCGCCCTTCGTGTGGAAAACCATGACATAGCCCCTTGCTGTATCTTGCTAAGGACGAAGCATCATGCCTCAGACTGTCATTGCACAACAGAGTCTTCTTGAAACGGCTGAAAACACAGTCGACGTCTCTAAAATGCGCGTGCACATCATTGAGAAAGGTGCTGGTTGCCAGGACGCTACCGCCAAGGTGTACATACATCTGCGTTAAGCAGATATGCTCGGTTTCCCCTGAAGGCAAGCTGAAAAGGAGTCTCGAATCGCTCCCACTGAAGTGCTGTTGCCAGAGTTTCCTGCTGCCGTGTCCATGCAGCCTCAGGTGTGCTTCAGCTTTTTCTGTGGTCGAGGTTCATTTCCACCCCTATCATATACCCAGTCCGGTATACGCTTGGCACGACTTGTTGCAGCGGAACTGTTTGTAACTGCAATGGGGCATTGCGCTGGCTCTACTGGACTTTGCAAGCAATAAGGTGGCAGGGCCTCCTATGGTGGAGGTGTCTCTCATGTGCCGTTGGGCTTTTGTATATTTGTGGTGGTCGTCATGAGTTTCGGCTGAACGGTTAATCGTGCTGCAACGATCATTTCTGCTCTCGATTGGGTCAATCCACACAGACACTTCCTACGAAAAGACACATCCGAAAACTTTCCCCTTGTTGCGCAACTACATTCACTCAACGGTGCGCCATACATCGTTTACTTTGGATTTGTCAAGCTCTGTTATCCTTCATACTGGTACTGGGCCGTCATCTGGGGCACCCCTGGCCAATCTGACGGTGGCACCTGATTGATTAGGGTTGTGACTTTGGAGCAGTGGCGGAAATGCCTGGGTGGGCTGATGACTATAATTATGCCATGATCCTCGAAGCGCCATCTGCTGAGCCGCCCAAATCGACTGCTCAGTCACTTGGCATTCCCAAACCAAGGTCCACTGTAACATACCAAGCCCCAGCAAAGCAAGGAAACTCGAATCGAACGAGGAAGTAGAATGCACTTAGAGTCTTAGAGTGTCTCGGTCCATCCAGAAAATGCAATCATCAAGCCAAGGCGAAGAAACTGTGCCACATCCATCCATTTTTCTCCACCGTATTGAAAAAGATGATCAATCCGCATATTCACCACATGGTGCCAGATCCAGCAGCATGTGGCCAAGACACACCAACAGCACCCCACACCTTGAACATACAATCCAACATGTCTAGGTGATATTAGTTCTTTGAAAATGTGCTACCAAATCAACGATTATACGGCGGCCTTGCCAATTCCGGAATTTTTACGGCATTGGGACAGCGCACTATTGATGCTGCAAATTCAAGCGCCGCACAATCTAAAGGTAGCTGCGCAAGGCAGGACTTGCTCGATGCAATCCATATCGTCTTGCTGAAAGACACGGGAGGGGAGAGGCACAGTGGAGGGGAGTCAGAGCAGCATCGAATTATCCAGCCAGGACCCTAAAGTGAGCTTTTGCTGTTGTAGCTTGTTGAAGATATCAAACAAGGGGACGTTACTCCATACCGAGTAGACCTGACTCGCCAAGGACTTTCAAAGTTTCTGCGTTCTACTCCGGGCTTGAATCCGCGAAGTCCTCGCCAAGAAAATGAATCGAAGGTCGAGGCCTTTTCACATTCTCACCCTGCTTGAGCCCTTCTCCTTGGGCCCGCTGCACATTGATCGTATCCTTAAGGGGGGTCGATGATGCTTTGGAAGGCAAGTCCGCATTTGCAGGGAGCTTCAGTGGCACAGGAGGTCCCATCATGTCCCATCCACGTGCTGTTCTTCTGCAAAGCTTGTGACGTTTCCATAACAATGCTTCTCCTTCGGCCTCCAACTTCTGTGCGTTGGGTGTTTTAACACAATGCGGGCTTCCAGGAAGCCCGCGGACGTACTGGGCATGCGAAAGGAATGAAAGGATCCTTCTTAAGGACTACATGTTATGGGTATTATGGGTTTTGTTGAGATGCCGTCCGTACCACAGAATAGTTTTACATTTTCCTTATATTGAATCATGATTTATTGGTGGGCGGGGGGTGGAACACATTCTAAATTGCAGGGACAATGATCGTTGAGGGCTTGTGCAATGTAGCATTTGTAGAAGATGAAAGAGAAGATATCTTTGCCTCGGTCTAGCTGCCAAAGATGGAACGTAGGCAGTGTAGGAATATTCCGCAGGATCACTTCAACTAGAAAAAAAGTAAAGAGCATCCTTGCCAGGGTGTCCCCCCCAGGTCTCACCACGCCACAGGAGGGCTGGGGGTTGGTTCGCCTTTCCTGTGCAGAGCTCCACAAACCCTGCTTGTTATCAGAACTCCTTTCATATTTCCTTTTGAGGACTCTTTAAATTCCTCTTCTGATTCCTTCTCTTTACCCGAAATTCACATTGTGGAGAAAAACCCGTATCAATCCAGGTTCTAGAGGCAGTGGCAAGGCAGTGCCTCAACGAAAGCTGCGAGCGTTGCGGAAGGCTCCAGAGTTTGAGTTTTAATGGCTTAGGCGTTACAAGTTACAAGGTTGAATGCCTGTTTGGGGGTTGAGGTTTGAGGATTGCATGGTTGAGGGCTTCGGGATCCAGAGCTTGATGAGTGGCACGCTCTGATTCTGATCTTCTGCGCTTCTAATGCTCATGAATTGATTAATCACAAGTTGGTGAGGCTTGCAATTTTGCATGGAGTTTGCGGCGGCCCTTTCCGTAAAGGGTGGATTTATTGAGGCAGTCGATTTTGGGCTCATTGATTTTGGATTTTATTTATGCTGTACTACTGCTGCATACAATACCCTACTTTGGTACACTGTCTCTCCTGTATCCTAATCCACAAGACTACACTATTTAGTATATTTGCATGGTACTTGACTTAGACTCCATTATGCTATGCACAACTGCTACAACTTGCCAGGTCATAGAAGCTATGAACATTGGTGGAATGGTCGCCGTGGCTGCGCGTCGATGTGAGGGCCGTGGTAAAACGCTCTTGCTACAGGAGCTGGAGGTCCTGCGAGGGCGGATGTGATCTTGAGCAATTACACAAAATCCTGGGGTTTAGGGTTTAAGGTTTAGGGTTTAGGGTTTAAACCCTCAAACATACCCCGGGGAGTTGGAAGCTTGATATGGACTCCAGTGGTCACGCCTTGAAAAAGGGGCGAGAGCCCAAGAAGCGAGAGTCCAAGGCTCTCATGGTGCAACAAGCAGATTCAGCAGGGCTTTGCTTGAGAAAGCATTCAAGCTGACTTCACCATGTTGCTTTTGTTTTCAGAAGCTTGACTTTTCAGCACTCCCCTGCTGATTATTGCGCAACCTCAAGAACAAAGCTAGCAAGAGGACTGGCAGGCTGTTTTCCTTGTCCTGCCGATATTTAGCTGCATTCCGAAAACCTGTATCGAAAGTGGGCGCAAGATTTCCTGTGTCCCCCACAATTGAGGACCTGCATTCTCTGCTAAACGTTCCTCACCTCCCATGTGCTAGGTACTGTTATCATAGGGGGTGATACAAGGATAGCAGTAGGTAGCCATTCCCTCATTCCCTCTGGGCACCAGTCCGGACTCTTGAGGACTCCCAACGCAACAACCTTTTTTTTTCAAAACAGAGGACTCTGAACTAAGCGTGGGGGCAAAATCCAACATATAGGGCTCAGAGTAGAGAGGTTCAAGGGTAGAGCGAGCCGGGCATGGAATCATGGAAGTCTTAAGGCAGAAACTTGCGCTGCCCATCCCACCACTTTGTTCCCATGCATCAACTGAGAAGCAGTTTGATGCCAAAGTTGCGCGTCCACAGCCCGGATCGGTCCTCTGCTGGAAGCAGTACAAGAGATCTCGACGTCTGCTGGTTCCTGGCACGTTAGAGTACAAATGCACCAGGCCCCCCAGAATGCACCACGCCCCCCAAAAAGCATGTTGAACATTTGTTGAGCTTCAAGCGTGTCTGCATGAGGAGTGCGGAGGACCATTGGGCATCTCGTGGTGCAGAAGTGTGATTTTTCAGACAACTGTTGTCTGCGCAAATGTGAAGCAGTTAACGTGAATTCAACTAAAGTTCAGGGGGGCATTTCTCATTCGTGGAAGTTACCGCCTGAAGGGAATTCATTTAGGAAGTAGAGCTATCATCCCCGCCATCCTGATATTGCCTTTCGCTATCTCTGTCGCCAGAACACTTTCTCAGTCCCCTTGATTTTCAAGTTTCAGGCATGTGGATCCTGAGAGCATTTGTCGCAGGTGTTGTCGCTTACGTGAAGGCTGTGCGGCATTGCTGTCTTATCGTGTTGTGTGCTATCATGAGTCATCTTGTCATTACTGAAGCTGTGATCGCGACAGACGTGTATTAGTGCATTGTGCTTAGCACTACACTGGCGATGTCAAGGGTGGTGGCGTTTGGCGTTGGCGGCCGCGTTGGTGGTGATAGGAGGAGTGGCAACGGTACTACTACCAGTACGAGTACTACAGGACTATTACAAGAACGCACGTGTGCGAAGGATGTGTGCAAAGGCAGCTGGGAAATCACGACTCAGGGAAAGATGAGTGCCACTGTGGGGAAAGCGGGGAGTTTGTTCTAGAGTATTTCTTACACACTGAGCATACCAACCAAGGTAGCCAAGCAAAGCCAGCCAAGCCAAGCCAGCCAAACCCAGCCAACCAAAATAAACAAACCAATCATACAGCCTTGCGCAACAGAAAGGTCATGTGATTTCATGTGAGAAAATAAACGACCAAGAACGTTGAATGCTGCATAATCTGTTTACCGCCACAGCAAACCAGCAACATGGAGTTCAAAATTGCAAGAATGAAGGCGAATTCGACCGGCAGATTGGTAAAACCGGGTTAAACCCGCAGCAAGCTGGTGTCAACCGCGCAAAAACCCTGCGTAATCTATACACGTTTCTGAAACCAGGAAACCAGTACCGGCGGACTACAAGTGTTGGATATTGCGACGCAGGGAAGGGGGGGGACGAGAGGAAGGGAAGGGGGGGCGAGGGGAGCAATGGGGGGAGAGCTGTCCGCTGATTACCCTGTCCCCGAAAGGCCTTGAAATTTCAATGGAAAGCAAGTCCGGGTCGCAGGCTTGGACCCACAAGCCTGCTTGCACTTCACTGTAGCAAATTGCAAGGCATGTCTGTAATGTCCTGGAGGATTCCAGAAGGAGGAGTGTAGTCATTGTAGTTACTTGGTGGGCCTAGCGGTTCTCCTCCCAGTTCATAATGCAGACGTACGTCTGTAGCACTCAGTCTCAGAAAAGAGAACCACTCAAAAACGATTGCCCTACAGGTCCTAAACCCTATAGTCCTAAACTCGTAACACGAAACCTTAACGCACGAAAATCTGAAATCCTGAGCTCTAACCTCACTACCCTCACAGCCTTTCGTAGCTTTGCATGGTTCGATCCACGATTGAAGAGGGAGAGGGGAGTGAATGCAGGTGACGTGACATAGGTATTACAACAGGGATAACGCAGGGATCATTATCGGGCACAAGGTCTAGCATTTAGGGATACACTCCCCAACTCCCCTCAAGCACAAGTGTGGGGCGCAGGAACCTGGTGGTCCAAATCTTGTTTTTTATCGGATGCTTGGGGGAGCTTAGAACGTAGACTACAGCCTTGGTAATCCCCTCCCCCTATTAATAAACCCCCCCACCTTCCTAATAATAAATA
>CAJNIZ010035892.1:39464-50292 GCA_905231905.1 Symbiodinium pilosum | reverse complement strand
CCTTAACAGCAACCCAGTTTCCTGCCCAGGGATTCCCCTGCGCCATCGTTTTGACCTGCCGAGCTGGGGTTGGCAAGCGTGAGGTTCTTATCCCTAGAAATTTTGTCGTTCCCCCTCCCAGTAACTGTCCTTAAAGGGGCCTTATTAAGGGGCTTCTTATAACTCCTATAACCCATTGTGGTAACAGTTACTGTAAGGGGGAATGACCCCACCTAGAAATTTGGATGGTGGCCAAATCTTGCACCAGTTAAGATGCTGAACCTAGCCGCTGCCCCCGAAATAGCTTCACTTCTTAAGATTCAAATTGGCGCTTCATATCCATAATAGATTGTCTTTAACGAAGCTAGTTCCCAACCTAATTGCCGAATAATCATTTGGAGTTCTTCCATCCGCACTTGAGCTTGTTTTTCATGCTGAGTAGGAAATGATCGAACACATCACCAGAATACTCTGTGCATGACCCTCTCATTGACATGGACATTGCCATTATGCGATCCTGCCCCTTAGCTCCACCAAGCACAGTCAAAACAGTATGTTGGCATCGTCCAATCCCGGCTCAATAGTGACGGATCTGAGCTGCGCCAGGCATGTTTTGTAAAAGCTTGTTGCCCGAAAAGTGGATAAAAGGTATGAGATCCTGCGGACAGCATCCAGTGGAGGTGGTCGTCATTCTGGTCAGCTTTGGGTGTTCTTAGAATCAAGATTATTTGTTTCGTTTACCCAGGCCAGCAGGACCCCCATGTTGAAATTCCACCCCCAAAATCCAGAATCCTGCATACTGAGCCCTATCAAACCTCCCTGAGGCTCGTGAACCGGCATGAGGTGCTCGGCTTCTGAACGCAGCATTCTACAGGCCTGGGAGCCTATAGTAGTAGAGGGGTTTTGAAAATTAGGGGTCCCAGTTACTCAGTTTACGAGGTCCCCATGACAGGTTTCAGTGTATTCTGGGAAATTTGATGAGTGGACCTCCATATTGGGTTCTTGATGATAGAGGTATTGTGTTCCAGTCATGAAGATTAGCTCGCCATCCTACAAATGCTTCATACTGATACTTTTCGAAATAAGCCTGAGGAGGCCGAAATGGTTCTCAGATGACCTCTGCATACTGTCCTTAAGCAGCTTGGAGATTAGGAAACAAAATTCGCCCTCGTTGTTGCCTTTTAACCAGGCACACTCATGACTGTGCATACCACTCAACCAAACTTGGATTATGAACACCAGGTTTCCAGGCCGTCATCTTATAAGTCCAAAGGAATAACAGTCCTGCCGCTAAAGACACCATGCAAAAACTATGTACACTTGAACCATGTAGTTTCAAGGGCATAGGTGTGCCCATGCGCTTTTGCATTCCAATATGATCATGAGTTCGTGTTCTTTCCACTTCCCTTTGTGAGTACAGTACAACCCTTTCATGGCTCAATGCTGACGGAGGACATCCTTACGCAGCAATGCATGGGTAAACGACAAAAAGCAAAAGCGGACAGACAATTGTGGGCTTCTTGTTCTTTCTGTGTAAATCCTTTACTAAATGTACTTCAGATGTTCGATAAGAATTCTGAGATCGTGGGCACCCGAAATTATCCAGACAGTTGTCTTGCTACCTGTGTTGCAGCCTTAAACAAGAATTCTGAAGTCCTGGGCTCCTGTTGTCCTCCTGTTCTATGTATGAATCTGTAGGAATCCTCACTGAATACGATTTCTAAATGGACTCTCGCGTCTCGGGTTTTTTCTATGTAAGCCCTCATCAGGAATTTTCTTATGTTCTCCATCCAGTGTATGTAACATCCCGAATAATTGCCAACTCCTGTTGAAGTTTAAGACACGTTCACTCAGGAAGTATGTAGAGAAAAGAAGAAGCCCAAGACTTGAGAAATCTTCGTTAAACTTGAAGTACATGTAGTATGGGATTTATACATAGCAAATAAGGTGAACAGGAGGCCAAGATTCAAGCCTTTTGCTTAGGATGCAACGCATGTACTAAGGGTTTCTATGGTGAATAACAAGAACCTTGGATTTAAGAATTCTTTTATCCGAAACACAATTGTGAAGGTTTCATTCAAACTCAATGCAGTGGGTGTTTTTGTGAATAGGAAGCAAAAAGCTCAAGACTTAACAGTTCCTTTCTAACGCATATTCAGTAAGGGATTGTTGTAAGAAAACATGAGGAGCCCAGAAGCAAAGAATTCTCCTGTAAATTCGTAATCAGTTTGGTAAAGGTTCTACATAAGGAAAGTGCAGGGCCAAGGTTTTGAGACCTGTTTCCCAAAATTGAGCCGCATGCAAACCCTTGTAATATTACAAGAATTTTTCACAAACTAACCCTCCATGCAAGCCTAATTTTACGGCACAGTCCCAAGAAACATCTACTAACTAATCTTTTGAAACCCCAAACCCCCAAAAACTCAGTAAAGACATTCCTTGTGAGGCACGGCTGCCAGATGCAGGACATCAAAACGTTACCTGAAGGTGTTGGGCCCAGGCCCATAGGGATAATGCGAGGCGTTTTGGTTTAAGTGGAGTCCAGGGTGTGGAGTTTAGGTTTCACGGTATTGGGTTTAAGGTTTGGCATACAGAATTCAAGGTAACACTCGAGGGTTTACGACTCCCCAACCACCTCCAACACCTGTGAGTTCTTGCTCAAATGAGTAGTATTTTATTTGGGGATACTATGGCACCCACTATAGTATAGAGTAAGATTATATCCTCCTTTCGGGGTATAGTATTTTATATAAGGAATATAATCTTACTAGGTTCAACCACCAAAAAAACGCTACTCACATGAAGACGCGTTTATGTCTGAATTACAAGGTAATGTAGGTGTATGCACCCGTTCTGTGATGGGAGCTGTGCGGGGATGATGCAAAGTTTCTCAAAGTTACGGTTTTTTCTGGTCGTTATACAGGTTTTGCCGTTCAGGACAATTAATGACAAGAGTGAAGGAACTGTGGGTTTTTTTCTGAATTCTTATCATGGGGTCTACATCTTTGGGGCGCACGTGCAAACTTGAAACCGAGAAACGTCAACTTTCAGCTTCGCACTGCCACTTTCAAAGTTTCTGTTACATTTGCCAAAGAACTAGGCTCAATTGGGCCTGCAGGTCTCCGCCACGCGCAGTGAGTGCAACTTCAGACACGCACAGGTCACAGCGTCATGCATGATAGTGCAGAATAGCCCAACCGACGAGGGCTTTGCACCCACGAAAACTTCATTGCAAGAATGTGAGAGCGGTGCCGCCCCTGCATGTGGAACAGCTTCGGCGCACGCGTGTAGATTCGGTTAAGGGATGTGCACCAAGTGCCGATGAAGCGAGCTACATGGTCTGTACAGTCGCCTGGCATAGCAACTTGGACACACCTGTTCACTGCCGTGGGAAGATGTTCATTGGACAGTTCAGAGCATGTCTTTGATACAAGCACACGCAAATTTCCGTTCCTGTCGCATCTCTGCGCGAGCGGCCCTTTCAATATATCGTCCACTTGAATGTGGCATTTGTCGAGATGGAAGCTTCATTTTGGGAACCCGAGGCACTACTAATGCGAAAGAACCCTGCTTCTTACACCACTTACGAATTACAAGGAATGGAGACTGGCAATCCAATTTCGTCCAAGAGCCCAAAGGACGTTTTCATTTGTCATGTCGATGGCTGGCACCAGCACTTTGGGCCCTAATTTACGGCGGTTTCAGGGTCAATGGGCTTGTTGGTTGCAGGTTTGGGGTTTCTAGGTTGATGCTGAATCCCAAAAGGCCATGTAAAGTTACATGCGCATAATATCCTTCAAAGGAACCGAGTTCAGGGCTGGAGTTTGTTTAAGGCAGCGTGCGGCGAAAGCAGAAGCATCTCATGCCAGAGTCAAAAGGCAACTTACTTGGATGTTTCTTTCGGTTTAGTTTTAAAATTTAGGGTGAAAAGCCTGGAGTTGAAGGCGGATATCAGCACGCGATGTCCAAAAAATTGCTCCAATGCATTTGGTGACATTTGGCATTCCAGCGTACCGGCACTCGCGGGATGCGGCCACGGATGTCAGTAGTGCTAACAGCGAAGGACAAGATAGCTGCAGTGAAGCTCATAGCTATCTGAGTAATGCTCGTAAAGTTTACTATAATTAGCGCCGGAATGGAGGAGTTGTCCCTGAAGAGGATCGGCCGCTTTCGACTCAAGGGGCTGCACACACAAGACACACACACACACACAGAGCAAGCGCCACAGATCTTGAAGAAGTCACAGCTGCTTGCTTCAGTTATAGTCATGGGCGTAACAGCGAGGGCAAGAGTCCTAAGGGTGATGACCATGGGCCGTAGCAGTAGATGGCTTCATTATGCTTTTTAGACGCATCACTAGCAAATTATCTAGTCTTTAGTCCTTCCCCAGCTTAAGAGTGATGCTGGTTAGGTTAAGGATCTTTACTGGCCTCATTATTTTCATTCTGATGCCATCCCCATGAAAGATGCAGAAGTGACTCCTAAAGCTTCATGCTCTTGAAGGGATTGCTGCAAGTGGGTCTACGCTACCCAAGTTGATTAGCCGACCTTACACCAGCCGCCTTGACATGGGTTGTCATTCTTGGTGGAGTCGATTGTTCCTGGCTGTCGCAGCGAAACCTGTCCAATTCAGCTTCGCGAAGTGTCAGTCAGGGTTAAGGGTTAAGGGTCAAGGGAAAGGAAATGAAAATGGACACGACGACATTCTTTAGGATGGTCGAGCGCCCCATTGGGGCGAGAATCCCAAAGTTGTGGCCGCTATATGATCATGACCCTCCAAGTAAAGATTAGTGACGCGTAACTGCCCTCCCATTTCATGATAAAACGTTGGAGAACTAATAGTATGTAGAAATAGGAATGTCAAGATTGCGGCGCGGTTCCTTCTTGCAGTCCCCGAATTTGGGGCTTGGGGTGTAGGATCTAGGAAGGAAGACGAAGAATGCCAACGGCGCATTTCAATGTTGAGGTGAACTTAGCCGTTCGTAGAAGGTTGCTGTTGCGCTTGCAAAAGATTCATCTGCTTAGAATTTGTTAGGTGATCCCTCAATCTAGTACTGGCGGATGCTAGGAATGAAGTAGGACCCTTGCTGGTGATCGCTTGTGGTCACTGATTGCGGGCTGCTTACCGCTTAAAGCATTTGCAGCTCGTCGAGGGTTGGTAGGACACTATTCAGAACTGTTGTCTCCAAGCGAGACACAGCCTCTATAGATTCGACTTTCCGTTCTGACCACAAGCTGTTGAGGCAGTAATGCAGAACCCTGGATAAATACCAACATTGCTCCTGCGTGTTCCAGATGGGGGCCTCAAAATCTCAGAAGAAGCCCCAGAATCCCTATTCCCCAGCGCCCTGAGGGCCTCCTATCTCGAGAACCCGCCCAAATTTATTAAAACGCAAGGCACCCCAAAGCCCTACTGGAATCGTCTAGGCCGCTAGACATCCTACTCGTACGTAAAATCCATGCATACTCCCAGTTTCATTGTCCATTTGATTCTCCATGGAAGGAAGTACTTGTTTCGGTCCCTACATGAGGCCCAGCTGACTGAGGATTGGCCAAGCTCTTGCACACGATTGTCGGCACGGCACATACGACAACGACACGCAGAAATGCGGCTAAGCTGCAGATTTTCAACTGCTAGGGATCAATTATGGGGGAACTGCGGGACCCACTTCAACCCCAAGCTCAAGACTCGAAGTCCTCAATTCTAAAGTCTGTATACCGTATACCCAACTCTACTGGTGGTATAGGTTGAGGCACAGTGCATTCGGTTCAACCGACAGTTTGTTGGATGCACGGCTAACGAAACGAACGGCGCTGCAAAGCTGTGCAACATGACAGCCACGAGGAGCTTGTGCTAACAAATCTGAAAGCCCACGTGTCCAGGCATTTGCGACAAACACTGGGCCACGGCTGGCATCACTGACACTGTGGACTTCCTGGAAGGGGCTTCTTGGGTGCTCAACGAGGAGGGTACTCTGTGCTTATCAGTTTCGACAGGATGGTATTCAACCTGTTTTCCAGATGTAGATGTGCGCATTTGGGTCGGTGTTTAGAGCGTTTCTTTGGAGGCCTTTCGCTCATCGCGGGATGTCCATTTGTATCTGTGCATGCATGTATTGCGTATGCACATCTTCATATGGCCAGCAGTCTGGACTTGCTGACATTTCCATATGCTCTCCTTTGTCGGAACGTGTTACGTGCACGTACACAGGAACAGGTAACATGACATGTGACATGTCTTTTTATGAATGTACATATAGGCTTGGGGAACAGCAAATACGAGAGCATTGCGGCTGAGAGTTTTGAATTGGTATCGAAGCATTGAGCTTCAGCACTTGGAACCCAAGCTCGTAAGATTCTGGGGGACTCTTATTGGTATCTTGAAATCTGATCGTGGCTGCCATGCAAGGGCTTAAAGGCTAAGGAGTTTATGATGTTGTGGAAACAAACGGCTAATGCCTTCAGAACCCTACGGGTTTGTGTGGTTAAGGAAGCTTTGGAATTCTCTGACAGCCCTAGGCTTGATTTCCTTCTCCTGATATGGCTTATACTCAAATATGTCGAACATGGTTTCGGTTTCCAAGCTGTAGTGCTTTAGGGTTGAACTTCCGAGTCAAAAGATTTCCCTCTCTTTATAAAAGACCTGACTGTCCTGCAGGTACTGCCTGTAGATGATTTCTGAAGTACATGGAAATTGGGATTTGATTACAAATCTGGAGGTTGCTGCCCACATAGCAGCCTGAGGCTTTGCAATAAGTTTCCCGTGAATGCAGAAAGGCTCAAGGACGAACAACCTCTCACGAATCAATCTTAAAAGGGGCTTCCTAGGATTAACATGGTTGGACATTTGGAGGTTCAGGCTTATGGTCAAGGGATGTGGGATGTACGTGCTGGGCAAAATGGGTTACTGGCTTAGACAACAATCTTAGGGTGTTTATCAAAGGGTTTCCCTGTTCCCTGTGCTTGGTTTCATAGGGTTTGGATTACAAAGCTTCTCATTCCCACTAAAACCATAGATATAGTGATTGCTTTCGGGAATTCGTAGGCTTCAGTAGGGGTTGAGTTTCAATCTTCTGAAAAATTGGGAATTCCCCCTACACTCCTACAGCGATGGGCCCATGAGTTCTCTTTGTTCATAAGACTAGGTACCCTAGTAGTACCCTTTTTCCCTTAACTGAGTATTAGGAAAAAGGGTACCCTTATTATTAAGGGGTTATGGGGGGGCCTAGAAGGAATGGCTTGACAGAATGGGCTTACTTGGAGGGTCATGGGGACTAAGTAAGTGGGTTAATAATGGGTATATATAGGGGTTATATAGTAATAATGGAAAAGAAAATGGAAGCTACTATAGTAATTAGGGTTTAGGGTTTAGGGTTATGGGGGACTTAGTAAGTGGGTTAATAATGGGGATGATGTAGATTTTTATATGGCTTATAGGGGTTATTAACTTACTTACTAAGTCTCCCTGACCTCCAAGTAGGGCATTGTGCTACGGGGATCCTCATTGCTTGGAAACCTCCATGTTTTGTCTGCCCCATACTCTCAGAGAATCTAGGGTAAAGCGGTCGAGGTTTGGCGGTGAGTCTTCACGGTTGGGGGTTGGGATGGGTGAGTTATTAGATGCTGCATGCAGTAAGGTATTTGATGATTATAAGAAGTTTCCTCAGGGTATAGGTTCATAAAAATGCGGGTGAGCTAGTGCGTTTGATAAATAGAGTTCCCAAGTGCCATATGTTCTGGTTAAAAGGGGGACCTTACACTGCAGGATTGCTCTGGATCTAAGAGTATTTTCCAAGCATTGACAAACGATCACGACCAGGCTATGAGGCCAGCAAAAAGCAGATGGGTTCACCTAGTGGTTAGAGCGCTACATGGTGGATAGGGTTCTATGAGGATCAGGCAATTACTGATGGTCTTGAGAAGGCCCATGTCGACCCTTGAAGCCATCGCACCCATTTCTGCGCTGAGGTCTGCGAGCAGTTCCAATGCCAAAGCGATGAGCAGTGCAGGGAACTTCTAGGACCCTGCGACACAGTTTATCTTGGGACTTCGGAATTGATGCCAGGCATTGGTGGGAGTTCTGGAGCAAATGGAGGAATGCCGAGCAAGCCTTTTTTGGTTCCCTCATTAAACATCTTAGATACAGTCGCTGGCAGAGATCTTACGCCGCGCAGGTCTTGACACTACCGGCACAAACAGAAGTTTACGGATACCTAAGGCGGTGCATGGCTGGGCTTCTTCCACAGACACTTCTCCTGCATTCTCAATCGTATCAAAGCCGATTTGCTGTCTTGTCGGGGTTTATTGTAAGGGTGTAGTCTTCTACACTTCTACAAAGCCCAGGCACATACCTTTCTCGGTTGAAGGTCCTTTACGCGATGACAGCGTGGTCCTCCAGAGCCCTGCATTCCCCAGAAATAGTCTTTCTCTGAGCTTTCATGCCAAGAACCTGTTCTGAGTCATTGTTGGCAATATCCCAAGCAAGTTTAGAACCTTCTTGCACGATTTTGGTTGCTGATCAGTTCGGTTTACGGTGGCTTAGGATGCAGGTGATCCCCTCCACCCACTAAAAGTTGCATCATGGCAACAAATGATCCCCTCCACCCACTAAAAGTTGCATCATGGCAACAAATGGGGAACCTTCAAATCACCTCTATTCTGGGTGGTCACTGTTACTGAGGGGGCCCGGGGGGGCGTTGTTGGCCTTGTTCAGTCAATGGTTTTCGCATGGGTTCCTGATGTCAAGGTCTTACATATCTCCCTTTAGTGTACTACCGGCCCCCATGTAGAATCCTTCATTGCATGCAGTTTGGATGTTTCATGTTACGGGGGGTGGATGAATTTTCGTGTTCACCCAGCGCCCTAGCCTTGAACCCGTGCTTCCAGGAGCTTGGGCATCGTGCCCAGTCAAAAACTGGAACTGCTACTGTGGTTGGGCAAAGTCCTGGGAAAACGGCAACCGCGGCTTTGAAACTGAGGGACCTTTGGCCTGGGACAGTATCTATTTTGTCGGGCCTACAGTTGTCAAACACAATACAAACACAGCTTCTACGAGTCTATTTCTTCATCTGCCCAGAATTTGTGAATCCTGTTTCAAGGACCCAAGAGAAGAACAGGACCCATCAGAAATGGCCGAGTGGAACATGGGTTCTCTTCACGAAGTCCTGTCCTTCTACATATGTTGTACTATTCTCCCTTATGACGTTAGCTTAGTTGTAGCACAGCATACCCCAATGCCGCTTCAGGATTATTTACTTGGCGCTCACAGTCGGCGGAAGTAAGCATTCTGTAATCTCTGTGTGCGCTTCGCAAGCGTGCCAGAAGAACGCTGGGATTGCATCCAGCCTTGTCACTTTCACGCAGCTAGATGTCCTGACTATATCCCGCAAAGGATTACGTCCAGGTGACCGTTCTTTCAAGCTGCATGACAGATGCATATCAAAGAGGTCAAAGCAACGCTTACCTGTTTAGCTCCAAAAAAGCCAGGGCGCTTTAGATCAGGACTAGAGCGTGCTGCATCTGACGCGCCACGTAAAGCCGCATGTTGAACTGTTAAGCTTCAAGTTCCAAGCCTGAATGCCGTAAAGCCCAACACTTCCGCACCAAACCCTGATCCCGAAGCCCAAAGCCCAATCTTCAGCCCCATGGCGAGGTGCGGAGTGCATGGGTGTGATGTACACCTTATCAGTCTGGTCCACCGAGAACTTGCTCGACATCTATGAGCATGCCTGGAAGGTTGTCAGTACAGTGTTCTAAAGCAGGATGATTTTCGGACATGGTGCATTCTCAAAACTAGGCCCGTACCACATTTGGGAAAATGGGGCCTGAATATCAAAGTAAGGAGCTAACTACAAGGGCGCCCCACAAGGATGGGAACGTCCCCTAAGAAAATCCAAAAGCACGACTTCAGATGTTCAGGGCCTGGGACTTCAGGTTGTGGTAGGACTTCTCATCAAGATTCGTGACAAACAACAAGGACAATGCTAACGACCCTCTCTCTTGACTTGGCTCCATTCCGGCAGCTCTCACTTGTTCAATTCAGGTTTTGGGGTTCCTAGAAGTGTAGGTAGTAGTCGAGCTTTACTGTGTGAACAGTGGAAGCCTCATTCTCTTCACTGCCACAGTCATGGTAATTATGATATCAAGAATGTTGACATTTTCTGAGCAGAACGCACCACACTTGTACAATATGTGCTGGAATGCGTATGGATGTGCGGGGGAAACTTTAGCCCCAGTTCAGCCGTAGAATGCTCTGCATCACATGTTCCTCAGGACCCTGTGTCATTATTTGTGCCCATGTATTAACCCGTAGTGTGCTACCAAATCATGTTCCATGGAGTAAGTGTTCTCCATAAATTCTAGCACCCTGGGAGCTAAATCCTAAACTGACAATCCTGGGTAGGCCCCTGGGATATTTTTTAATTTTCCCTACTGGCTTTAATAAGGGACCCTATATACTAAGATTCTTCAAAGGGTTTTAGGGGCCAACCCAGAATCTAGACCTTGAACTTGAAAGCCCACCACCGACACGCCGTGCTAGCTATGTGCAGCGTAACTTAGCTGCAAGATTGCTGGGCAGTTTCTCAACACCATGGATTCTGTTTGGGGGGGCGGTGCTGACATGACATGTTACAGAATGGACAACTTGCATTCTTGCTGCTTCTTGTGAACTTTCCTGCTACTGTGAGAAAGCTGAGCTGCAATGTGTGCAGGATCTGCTTCTAAACCAAGAGGAGTTCTGGAAGTTCCGACGGCATTTCTCGGAATCACAATTGCATGCCCCCCCCCCCCCGAATTTGAAGTTTTGCTTCCCTTCTGGTTGGTCTATGACTGTCTTTGTAGGAGCAGC
>CAJNIZ010035892.1:23246-39364 GCA_905231905.1 Symbiodinium pilosum | reverse complement strand
GGATTATAGGGTATAACATTGGGGTTTTATGGGGATAATGGAAAAGAAAATGGAAACTACCAGAAGGGATGGGATTATATTGGGTTATATAGGGCTGGCCTTAGTCTGGTTACGACGAGTATGAGTATGGTTATGGCCCGGGTTACATCTGGTGATCAAGTCTCATGAACTTCTAAGTAGAATTGAACCCCGACAGCTACATGAATACAAGTCAGTAGGAAATGTGAGTGCATACATAATCTTTAGAAACAGTCATGCTTGTTCCAGTCTGAAACAGCACATGTATACAGGCAGATACACATCTGTGTAGAACCCTGTTAAGATAAGATGCGCCTTCAAGGTCCTCCCAAAAGAGCAGGATAAATGCACCACGGGCAGTCCTAGGAAACCCTACATACGCTCATCAAAGCCGTAGCTTAAGTACACGTCTTCCTGTTCATCCTTCTAATCCACAGACAGTACCTATCTGATCCTTGCATTACTCCTAGAGAAACAGTCTGGCATAAATAACTTGTACTAGTGCAACCCAACCCGAAGCCTTCAAGTAGCTGCTTCAGTTCTTCGTGGCCGCTGCCTTGCTGTGCTTCGCCTTCGGCAGGACCTTTCGTACTGCGTATAAAGACATGGATGGAGTTTGGGTTTGGGGTCTAGGTATTTGGCTGATATGACGATAAGTCGGGATGCCAGGGGGATTATAGAGGAGCAGCTATGCATGAATTTGGCTGATCATAGTGACAGTTGGCGAGGATTGGGGATGCTTCTAGGATAGTAACTAATCACTCTCCAACACTTAGAGCCATCGTGTGCCCCAAAGAGTGAGAAGTATGGGGTGCCAAACTATGCCGGCTGTTGGCAGACAAATGCCCATGATTTGATGTCCGTTGGTGTCACAGGATTGGCTAGCTAGATGTTTCCCGAATGAGACCACGCGTCGAGTACAACTTGGATGTTGTGGATTTTAACTGAAGATGCTTATATGCTTGGGCTACCGCACGAGCATTGACAAGAGTACGAGGGGTTTTGGTGTGGGTAGAGGTGGGGGGCGAGTGGGAGTGGGGGTTAAGGGTGGGTATCATGTAGCGAAGGACGTGCAGATTCCTAGCTGTCAAATTTAGGGCGCGATCTCTGAGCAGATTGTCAAGCCGTCTTTTGGTGGTACAAGACTGCTTGGGAGGAAACGATCGCGTTGCGATCACTATGATGTTTCCCTGTGGAATGATGTGCGGAGAATGCTCCACGCCAGCAATCCAGCAAAATAGTCTTGTCATCTTGACAGGCGTTACATGTGTTGGGCGTAGGACGGGCAATGAGCATGGAACCAACCCGTCCTCGTTGCAACAGGTCCCAGATTCATGGAGACTTCTGTCAAGCGTTCAAGTCTTCAGCTTAGGCTTAGGGAGCACCTGTTGTTTGGAATTCCTATCCAGGCTCTTCCAAATAGACGAGGAAGTTTAGGGAGGGACCACGGTATAGAGGAGTTTGAAAAACAAGGGCGCCGCCGTATATACCCCAAAAATACCATGACGCTTACTAGTTGTTATCTCCATATGAGGACTACAAGAATGTTGTAGCGTTTAAGGGTGGCATACGGTTTATTCTGAGATTGTGAGAAGCGTCGTACATATGTGCATATATCTGCATATAACGGATCAAACAAAGACAACAACAGCTCTTACCTGTGCATAGTCATGAGACGCGGGAAAAATTACAAGCCTTCACCAAAAAGATGAAAGTCAGCCCTTTCAGGTTTAAGGGTTTGAGCATGTCTCAAAGTCAGCGTCCCGCGATGACCAACATCATTCACCTTACAAGGGATATAAGGATCTGGGGCTTGGAGGGCTTGTTTCTTGCGGCTTTGGTGGTGGCGGTGGCACCAGCAAGCAATCATCTTTACCGTGGTAACAACGGCTCGTTGAAAGAATCCAGCTGCGGTCGTCGCGACTGCTGTCATGGGCTGTGACACCCATAACTGATTACGGCTTGCAGCAATGTCAGGAATTCAAGCAGCTGTATCCAAAGTAATGCAAATACAGGGACTATGCGGAGAACGAGCCTAACCTTCAACCGTCACTTTTGCAATGCGCTTCTTTTGTAGGATCATCTTGCTTGAGTTCCATGGCATACAGTATTACTTCCACTTTGTTGTTGCTAGGGAGAACTAAGGCACTCTGCACATAAACCCTGACACCTTTATGCCTTCAGGTTTGGCTATGTTCCAACCTGCAACGGCGGCTGCCCCATGGCTCCTAGTCATGCACGATACATCACTTTGAAGGGTTTAGGTTAAGAGCTCACTTCAAGGTTTCTCCCGCAAGTCTCGTGATTCTGTGTGGGCGGTTCTCAACATTGTCCACATACTCGCCATTGTTGTTACGAAATGGCATTCTGCTTAGTCCTAGAGCTCAACAAAACGGGCAAAGACCGCCCTAAACCCCAGACCTTGAAAATCATTAGAGGCTCGAATTTGGGAGCATTCTTTGAAGAATGTCTGCGAATGTGTTTTTAAAAATAGGCAAGGCAAAGAGAAGGGGTGCAATTATGTCACTCGGAGAAAGGTCTGGAAGGTAGTGTAGCAGCTTCGATGGAAAATTTTCCATGTTGAAGTGTTGAACTTTGCAAATTCTACCAGCAAGATACTGTCCGCCCGCTTGAGCTCCTACAAGAAACGCAGCGTCAACAACAGGGTTGGAATTTCAGTGGAACCCCTGGAAGCCACATAGCGCTTTTTTTGTATGTGCCTTCTTCCATATGCCCTATGTAAGATACATTCCTGTGTATCTCAAAGTACCTTACATACCCGATAGCGAACCCTAAACCGCACCTCTTCCTCATTCAGACCCCTTATATTATGGGTATATAGGGGTTATATAGGGATATATAATGGAAAAGAAGATGGAAGTGACTATTTAGGGTTTAGGGTTTGGCCTAGTATAGCGCTAAACCATAAACCAACCCTAACCCTAACCTCTTCCGTAGCCTTATTCATAGGAGCCAGAGTATAACTTCGATGCGATGTGCGATGACTTGGCCTGGCCCCCCGACGGAATGCTTTGGACACTCCTAGGGTTTAGAGGGTTTAGAGGTTTAGGATTCATAGTTGAAATAGCACTGTGGTGTGGGAGTGGACATACTCATCCCTGTAGAATCCCCAAATAGGGTTTTCGATTATGTGCAAGGAATGCAGAGGCTGGAGTAATGAGTATAGGAGTATGGTGTATGTGATCAAAATCGCATATAATATTCATCACTATAGATGGACATGTTCAAACCTATTGGGCCATCATACATACTAGGGTCCCTTCTAGAAGGGCTTCTAAAAGGAGACTCATGTTTGTGGAAGCACCAATATGCGGATGAAAGAGATGCTCGAAGAGCTTGCAAACTTGGATGTTCCTCTAAATTGGTGTCTCCGGTTCAGTCCACAGTGTCGAGTCTTTTGGTGTACCGTAGTCGCCTCCAAGCAAGGACCTCAATGATTTTGCGCAACCCCCACATGCGCTAGTGGCAGCAGCTGTGAGCCCTGCAGCGCATGGAGACATGGAGGAATCTAAGACCCAATCCACTACACGCGGGTTGATTTGGAATCCTCGCATAAGAAATTCTCCATCCCGAGGAGCATCTACATTTTGGGCCTCATGGTTTGGTTCCACTTATTTCTGCTGGTCATCTTCGTTTTGGCCTTTTTTATCTGGTCCATTCTGCTCTGGGCCATGGTGATGATCATGCTGGTGCTGGGCTTAGATGCTTCATCCTGCGCAGGGTGGGGTCAGAGTTGGGTTTAGGATCTGGCTAGATCCCAATTGAAATGCTAAGCCCTAAACGAGCCTAAGGGTTTAAGGTGATCCGATGTCTCAAGCTTAGGATTCCTCTTCCGGCGCATTTGCAAGAGCAGGATCCCCATTTCAGACATGACCACCTGGAGCTGGTCGCATATTTTTTTGAAGGGCTAAGGACCCCTAAGCTCTATAACCCCAAAGCCCTACAGCTTGGAGGGTCAGGGAGACTTAGTAAGTAGTTTTATAACCCCTATAAACTATAGTAAACCCATTTATCCCCAATATTGACCTACTTACTAAGTCCCCCTGACCCCCCCCAGAGGAAGTTGCTCGCGGCATGGCGGAGGCCCAAGCCCCACCTTACCCCTGCAGATGCGCAAGTCCAGAACTTGCGGTTTTCCCAAAAAGGGGGGATGCCCATTTGAGCTATAGTCTAAACTCCTTAAAGGGGGTTATATAGGGGATTATATAGGGGTCCACTATAGGGATTATTGAGGGGGACACTAGGAGTGTAGACAGTAGCTCATTTCAGAACCCTTTTGGTGTGACCCTGACCTTGCGGGAAATTAAGATGCCGGTCCCGAGGTTGTTGCGTTGATTGCGGGTGCCTGTACCCTTTGCGGCCTTGCTGGCGGTGAAGGGGGTGGGGCCTGCTGTGAAGGAGGCCAGGTTCAATCCACAATCGTGCTGTAGCGGTGGCGAGAGGAAGTGACTTCAGAGGTTGTAGTCCCCCTGAAGTAGATAGAATATGGGATATATGGGGTTCTTACTAGAATATACCCAAAGCGATATTCTATCTACTTAAGGGGGACTATAGTCTAATCAAGCACAAAATTGTTCCCTCATTTCCCTAGTTGAGCTATGTAATTTCCCACCGTCTTCACCCCAAGGACCAGATCTCACACTAGCGGCGAAAGCTTTCGTAGTACCCTAGCTAAGGCCCTGCTTTCTTTCAAACATGTTATCTGGGCTTTAAACGCCAGCCAGTGCTTTACTAGTAGTTGAGAACTGCACTGTGGGTTCAGTCACCAGTCAAACTATATCCATTGTGTGTTTAGCTGCAAAAACCAAAAATTACAACACCAGTTTGAATGGGAGGTCTTCTTTGCTTAGGTCAGCCAAAAAGTATTCAGAAGACAGTAGTCATGGTGCATGAAGATGCAAGATTGGAAGCTTACGTTTGAATGATGATGATGATGATGATGATGATGATGGCAATGGTGATGACAATGGTGATGATGCTGCTATGACGATTTTTTGCACTGTACTACCACTCCCACCACCACTACTATTTCTTCCTACTGCTCCTGCTGCTACTGCCACCAGCACCGCCACTTAATACTCCTCCTACAGTCACTAGTCATGCTATTAGAAGACTGTGATTCTAAGGTATTCTAGCTGGCACAGGCCAGATTTCAAAAATCACAGAATGTTGTGCGTTGCCTTGCATACTTGTTTTCATATGTCTTCGTACTTGCATTTTGCACTCTTTCCCATTTTGGAGGATTGTTGAACTTTTTCGCATGTATTGCGCGATCTTTTTTCCACTGCCTTCTGTCTGTTGAAAATGTGTAGCATCTTTGCTTTGCATTTGTCTCGTATTTTGCTCGCATGTTTGGTCTTTTAGCGGTTGGTCTCATTTCCTTCCAAGTTCCAAAAAAAAAGGCGAGAAAAATCCAAGCAAAGTGCGAGACAACTGCGCAGCACAAAAACCATGAAGATCCTCCAAAATGCGACAAGGCGCAAAAAGAATTCAAGCAATCCCAACAGAATATCCAGAATGGCAAAAGCAAAGCAGGAATGCGAAAATCAGGAAAATGGCGCGTTGCTGGAAGATCTTGCCTGTATGAGGACCCCCCCCCAATCCTACGACCACCTCCACCAACTTCACCCCCGCCCCCACCATCTACTGGACCCCCGCTGCCACATCCACTGCTCTCCTGTGCAGGCTGCGACTGTTCTTCCCTAGGATCTTGAACCTCAGTTGCATTCTGGGCATCTGGGTTGGTTGAGCTTGGAGTTTGGGATCAGGCTGCTGTCTTTCTAGCTTGCGCTGAGCACAGAAATTGGGGGGTACATAAGTTGAGACGCATTCGCCGAAGTCCTTGGGCTTTCCAGATGCTCCTGGAAAGAGCATTCCCTTCTTTAATCAGGTGAGTAAGGAGTAGGCAAGCCATAGTATGCTTCCCGGCAGTCAGCAAATGAGGTGGAGCAGGAGACTGCTGCTACTGCTGCTTCGGCGATGGCGTGACAGGCCCCAGTGGGCTCACTAACACGGATAGACCGAGATAGATGCTGCAAGTGAGGGCACAGTGCTCACAGTCATGCTCACAGAAGTCTATCCTCCACAAGTTGACAGGATCAGTCCTGTGCGGCCTGCAGAGGAACAGTAGTTGTCCACTCTTCCAAAGCCGCAGTAGCTTTTGTGTGTGGTGATGTTATTGGCGGTGGCGGTGTGGTAGCATTGGCGGCGGCGGCGTTGGTGGCGGTGGGAGTGGCGGTGGCGGGGGGCCGGGGCGCGGGGGCTTGGGCGGGCGGGGGGCGGCACGGGGGGGCGGGGGCAGGGGCGGCGGTGGTGGCGGCGGTGGCTGTAACGGTCTCACTAAGTGGCACGGTAGTGGAAACCGGTAGAATGTAGCCTGAAGTGAAGTCATACAAGAATGACAATGGCTATCGAAAGTCTAACAAGTGTCTTTATTGTCATCGCTGGACTTGCTGAAGCCCCAAAATCACAAGCCGCCCAAGCCCTCATTCTGGCACCCTAAGTCCTAAAGTCCTAAACCCCAAACTCCAAGTATCCGTACAACGCAAACTCTAAGCACTTTGTGAGCTGTGGGCTGGAAAGCCTCGAGGCTCAGGCTTCGCAGGGAGAACCCTACCGTTTTCTCGAGTGTGGGTAGTTTGCCAGCAGTCCTCGGAAGCAACGACACGCTACTTGCATTTTAGTTCTCAGGTGGCAGAGGGAGAGTAGGCTGGCCAAGTTCTTGTTCAGCTAAAGTTTGTTGGATGATGGGGAGCTGCTTTTCGCAACTAGCTTCCGTTGCTGAACTGCCCTGTGTTTGTCATCTGTTTTCCTGCTGTCTTAACTGGATTGAAGCCTATGATTTGGACCCTGCCCCTCACCCTAGAACAATCCTCCTTTCTGGTCTTGGCAGTAATCAAACTATATTCTTCACTCAAGGGAGCTATAGAGTCCCACAGCTGACTGATATGGGGTGGGGCTGGCACCGAGATTCTGATTATGTAGCCACCAAGAAGACTTCCCCGATTTGCTAAGTCTTTCAGGTAACTACTCGGTGGATGCTCCTCGGTCAATGCAGTCATCGCCATGGCTCCTAGACCCCCCCCCCTTAGAATTAGCCGCCCGCAGCTCTCACAATAAATATTTTCCAGTATCCCGCAGGAATATTTCAGGGGGTTAACTACTAGGCGGAAGCGATTAGAAGAATCCAGTAAGCTACAGCCCACTTATGCCCATGGATGGGAGAGAAGTCTGGGCACAGTAATCAAAGAGGGGATCTACTGAAACTAGGCTTTTCGGGGATTATGTAAGTTATTCTTGGGACAGATTGCGAGAACAAGAGGATCAGAAGAATCCCTTTTTAGGCTTTTCTACCGATTGTTTGTGCAGCTGCCAAATCAACAGGGGTCTGTGGCAAAGATCATGCAAAACGCTCCTGCGAGAGAAGGTCTGGTATCATTTGGGGTTTTGGCCTTAGGGCTTAGAGTTTGTGGTTTATAGGTTTTGGGGTTTGGGACGTTGGGTTTCAGGTTATGGGTTTTGCGGGTGTAGGGCTTGAAAGTTTGGCAGTCTGCCAATTTTCGCAACCTCGAGGTCAACGATAGAGCCAGCATGATAGAACCCGTAAGCCCCGAGACACAATCCCTTGGGTCTATTTCCACATGATCCCATCGAACCCTGACTGATAAGGCCTTATCATTTCGGAGATCTCCTACTCCGGGTTGCTGTTAGGGAATTTCAATTAGGTTAACATAATGGGTATATATAGTAATTAGTACAGTTTCCCCACTATAGTAACTTAAATTAAGTTCCTTAAGCGCAACCCAGTAATGTCTGCGGTTGGGCATGGCTGTCCGCAAGTGGAGTTTTTAGAGCTTGTTAGTGGTCCTTAGTAAGTGCCCTGGTAAGACCCTCCCTAAGGGCCTGATGTACTGGAGCGGTACATACCCAGAGAGCAACCTGTGCGACTGCTGCTACACAACCGCCCCCTCACCGCGCCTCGACATGTTCGGGGCGTGGAGTAAGGTGTTTAGGGCTTGAGTAGAGGGGAGCTTGTGCACTAGGATTTAGCATCGGTTCAGGGTTGGGGCTTGGGATTTCGGGATTCGAGTTTGTGGTTGCTTTGAGGGCTGAGCAGAGCAGCCTCCCATCATGCACAGCATCAGTTGCGACAAGAAGGGCAAGAGGTTTGCAGTTTGGGTTTATGAAAATGCGCTGTATGGAGGAAATCTAGCGCTACCCTACATAGAACAGTAGTGGGAACTACAAGACAGTAGCAGCCTTAATCAAGTGGTTCAAGATCTCATTCGGGCTGTAATAGAAATCATCGTACCACCAAAGCCAGACAGACCTTGTACGCCTTCTAGCTTCGGCTCGCTGCTGTTAGTATAGACACTAAGAGTCCCGATACAACCCCTGTATAATACCCATAATCCTTGTAGCTTCCATTTGATTTTCCATTATCCCCAATATAACCCCAATATTACCCCAGTATCATACCAGAACAAGACAAGAAGCACTGCTCCCGTGGGCGCTGTTAATATCTATACTACTAATATTAGTAATATTTAATTCATATTACTAATAGTAATATTGGTAATATTATTCATTAAGGTCTAGGGACGCGATTTTCTTGAGTATACTATGCGGCAAACCTCCCAGAGCTCCTTGTTCTAGGTGCTTAGGCCGCTACGTTTTACAGAGGACGTCAAGCTGCTCCAGTCCAGAAACTTGTTGCCAGCTGCGGCAGGCCAGAACTACCTGGTGCGCAATAGGGAACCAGAAAATGGATCCTATGGAAATGATTCCTAGAGCCCTTCCTTCATTTCTCCGACTAGGAACCGGGCAGGCAGACTATCCTCGACTTCGGAAACTTCAACCCTCAATCCAGGGCCTGTGAAGCCCCATAGAAGCCCTCACGGTATCCAGAATTTCGAGACATCACCAGTGAACTTGGGAAAAGATTGATGCAGGAAATCTTGCAGCACCGCACATACAGTGGCTTGGGTATGCTAGGTGGTGCAAGATTTGTTCAGATTTGCTCCATCAACAGTGTGTATACCCTTGAGCACCTAAAGCCCTGAATCATCAACCTGAGACAACAACCGCTCCAGTAATTCAGGCAAGACAGCTCCTGCTGCTTCATCTTCATGGCACCCATAGCATGGATGGTGAAAAGGCAGAGTTGCTTAGAGTTTTTTCAGGGTTTCAGGCGGCTGGGCACTGAGTGAGTTTGGCTGGGAACTCCAGGAAGGTGAGTGGCAGCGCGAGCGCTATATGTCTTGGGTATGAGGAATTGAGGAGGGAACCCTTCGATTGGAGAAAAGGGGGAAGATTTGGAAAACCCATACTGGCTTGAAGGTCTGTGTCATGAAGACCAAGGGTAGCATCAATAGCTATAGTCATTGTCATGCTGAGATGGCAAAAAACTTCGCAGTAGGGCTAGACGGGCAAGAAGGATCTAAGAGCCCTGGTAAAGTTCGTGAGGTTGGTGGTTTTCTTTCAGAATTTCCGGTGCCTTGTGTTAAATTCTCTAAGAGTTCCGACCCAGAAGTCTAAGCCCAGAGGTTTCCACGGATGCCTGACAATGCCTGGGGAGGACTGCTGGGGTGCTACGTGCTCCCTGTCAGGTTTTGTTTGGGGTTTAGGGTTTAGGATTTAGGGTTTAGGGTTTCAAGGATGTTGGGGGATTTATGTCTCCGGCTTCTTTGATTTCCATGGTGGCGTGTAGAAACTGTGAGAATTTCTCAAAGGGTTACAGAAGGATTACGTTGAGAATTTCCAGGCTCATCAAGTTTGGAATATGGGGTCGCCCAAGCTTGGGTCCCTTTCGGGGGCTGCCTGAAAATGGCATCGTTTGATAGTTAGGAGCTAGGGGTATGTAGCTGGAACTTGTGTAAGTCGACCTTGACTTTGAGAAATGCCATGTATCATCTCAGAACAATGAGAGCCACCATCGCAAAATTATGCCGTTTTGGGTGTCCTTCTTCGCTCCTTTCAAGTACATGTCCTGCTGGTGATTTCTTTCAATCAACACGATCTACCAAAGCCCTAGAGGGAGTTGCAGGGTGCTTTCAAAAATGGCCCCGAAAGGAACAGTTGCAACATCCATCCTCCGCACAAACTGCAGAACCTTTGCCCAGGATACGGGGTACCAAGTGCAACCAACGTTCAAAGCGAAGGTTTGCTACGCACCGACACACTCCACAAGATCGGGTCTATGCAGGCAAATTTGTGCTCGTGGGTGTTGAGTTGCTACGCAGGACAGTCAAGAGGGCATGTATAGAATGCAGGGCACGCACTGATGCATCTCCCCGTCAAACCTGTTGGCGACCCACTGTTTGGTGCCTCTGCCCATAGCCAAGCAAGTAAGACAATTTGTCAGGAGATTGCTAGGCTGCAGCAGGCATGTGCGGCGTCATGTCCTTGGCTGTTGTGCTTGCTTCCCGCCTGCGCTTAACCTTCAGTTCGCCAGCTGTGGTGAGGCGGCAATGCATTCATCGATTTCTTCTCCTTGCAGTGGCTGAGGTTGGCTGGGAACAGTGTCGCAGACCTCAAAATGCCGTGGAATCCTTTTGTACCGCATAGCATAGCCCTAGTCTAAACATTTCAATGGGTTACAGAAGATGATGGTACACTTCTTAGAGGCACTGCGCACCAAGTAAGCTATGGCGTAGCATCTGCAAAAGTCCGTACTCGAAGTCACTTACCCTCCCTCAAGCTAAGATGGATACCCCTTTAGGCGCCTTCTCAAAGGACAGCAATCATTGTAAAGGTTGAGTTCCCGGGCTTCCTTGTCAATTTGGGAGAGGGTACATGAAGGTTTTCTGCAAGTATGGTCCGTACGTAAATTCCTTTGGGGCTGGGTACAGACATAGAAATACACACCATACATGTATGTAAATGCGTATCCCTACAAAGATGGGGTCAAACGGCATGGCATCGTGTGGAATTCATGAAGGAAGCCTGTGATGCATGCACGGTCTTTCCCACTGCGCAGTACAGCCACTTAAGCGTGCAAAACATGATCTTGTGGACCTTGAGAGAATATCCGCAAGCTTGTATTCGGCTTATCTCAGCCCCTACATTACCTGGATGCCCATTGGTAGTTGTAAGTCGGGTTCTAAACACCGTGGATGTGGTTTAAACCTACAATTGCTCAATGCTTGAGCCTACACCCTTTGAACCTCCCAGCGGACCGGACGCAATGCAGCTCGTAACACCAAGACTTGGATTGGTGTGCTCAAAGACTTAGAAAGAGCGGAAGGCTCTTCGCAACTCAGGTTTCTCAAGAAGACAAACGGTTTACAAGACAGGAAGTCAGAGACAGACCGAGTACAATGGTATAGAACTAATTCTCGGAGTAGAGACATTTGCAGACATATGAGGCTTGGCTCATCGTAGGTTATCCGGCGCGGCGCGGTGAGCAATTGAAATTGTAGTAGCCAACGCGCTGAGTATGAAGATCGTATCTTGGGTGCGTTGCGGTTTGAATCCTAGAAACCTCAGCTTTCAATCCTAAACCCTGCAAAACCCAAACCAAATAGAACGTGAACCCCTAAGCCTCAAACCCCTAAACCTGCGAAGGAGGGCAGACCTTCATGAGGACGCTGATTGGAGGGACCAGGTGCATGAGTTCCTGATGGACCAGGCCAGCCATGCTTTTTCTAAACCCTAAACCCTAAACCTTGAACCCTAAACCCTAAATAGTAGTTTCCATTTTATTTTCCATTATCCCTATATAACCCTTATATAACCCCAAGATTATAGTAGTTTCCATTTTTCCACTATCCCAACATATCCCCAATATATCCACTATAACCCCAATATACCCTAGTAGGACCATGGAGGCTTTCTCAAACTCGGGATGGGCCTTGCATGCCTTTTACCGGGTTCTAGGGTTTTGGTGGTTGGGTTAGAGTTTGGCGATTGCCAAGACAGGTTGCGGTTGGAAAGCTGATCGATACTTGGGAATTACGAAGGGACAATGGGTGCTGGAGTGATTCCCTAGTTAAATGCAATTTTGAGAAACTCCCATCCGTGAATCTTTCTTTGCATGTCAGGTTTTTGGTTTCTGTTGTGTTCGACGTTCAGAGGCATGTTCACAGCTCATAGCATCTCCTGCGGTGGAACACGTGTCTTGTTGAGCTGCCTCCATGAGAAGTGCCGGTAAGCCACAACAAAACAGCCCGACTCGTCATGGTGACAAACCTCAAGGACTGCAGCTTCTCGTGCCCCACAGAGAATCATTTCGATCTTTGGTAACATCATTATTATATGGGCTACCGCAGGCAACTTCAACAAGGAAGGCAGCAGCTGCAAGCTAAAACCGTTGGGGTCTGGGTAAGTGGTGCAAGACAAGCCACCGCGAGTTAGGGCCCCAGGGCGGTCTACAGGGGTTAGGGCCTCTGAGCATTTGGGAGTTTCCGAAATGGAGAAGCAGAACAGTCAGTGAGAGGCATCCCTTAATACCTGGCAATTCCTAGAAACGTAGGGGGTCCCGAAAGTATCTTTTTTCATCTCAAACTCCCATTTACTCAGATTACAGATTGTCTTTGTTCCGAGCATTCTGCTGTAGCTACATGATCTCTCTGGTACACAGGGTGGTATTCAGGGTATAGAGTGAGACCCTATACTTGAAGAATCATCATAGCCCAGCCCCATGCGTACAAGGCCATGGCGAACTTCATTTGCAGCCCTTTGCCAATGGAACCTGCGTGCCCTTGCACCCCAAAATCGTACCACATGTCGTCATTGCTGGTTTTGGTGGTGATCATTAGTGCTGTGATTGACATGCTTGAGAGGGGTGTTAAATGGCCATCAACAGCCACAAAATGGACAGAAGGCCCTGTAGCAACGTCCAGACAGCACAATGATGAGCTTGGGGAAGCCGATAGGGCAAGGGCCCTTCTCCCTTCTCCTGTCCCTGAACCCGAAGTACCTTCTAAAGTAGCAGAATGTGGATCCCTGTATTTGGTTCCTCTGAGAGTACGAGTCCTCGGTGTTGGCTCTGGGCTTGGAATGTCAAGCCCTAAACCTCAAACCGGAGGCACGGGGACCCAATCCCCGTGACATGGAGAGTGGTGCGCAAGCTTCTGATGGAGAGTCGGGGTCTTAGGTGTCAACTGAGTTTGCGCGGCGTTAGAAGGGGTGTGAATTACATGACATGGCAGGACCTTTTCGCGCTGACGTTCTTCATTATGAACTAACCTGGAACACCAAACAGGGCGTCAGTTTAACCTGGTCTAGATGGGGTTCCATGTTGGTTTGATGAAGGACACGAAGTGATTTGAGAGCAAACATTACGGGAAGTGAAATCTGCCTTCAGTGAAGGAAGAACTCTCTCCAGATGGACCCTTAAGGATGTCTTGCATTCAGGCGTACAAGATCGTACAAGTGCTGATACAAACTGGATTGACTACAGCACGGATACAGCTGTCCAACTCAAACTGCATAGCCTTTAGACCTTGCTGCCTTGGGACTTGCTGCGACCGCCATTGTGAGTCTAAATCCAGACGTTCGACGTTTGTTCACACCGTGCCTGGCGCGGGCTGCCTGAAGGAGGGAGTCAGATATTGAGCATCATAGGGGTCTACCTCCATTCGTCTGGTTTCTATGCGCTTTCAGTTTCTTCTGCCATTCTAGTAGAACATCACTACCTTTGGACATTCTCATTGTTAGGCTCAGGTTCACACGTTGAGGAGTACTGTTGACGGACAGAAGCCTTTTTGTATGACCCTGTATACCGCAAGTCTGGGAGCATTGCATATCCAGAGGCATGCATCATCCACTATCGACAATTCTCCTCCAGCCCTGGACCATAAAATGTGTCATAATTATCGCCAAGTGGCGAAGGAGCCAAGCGAGGATTGTCCCAGCAAGGAAATGTCTTTAACCCTAAACCCTCGCATTCTCCAGGCTAGGGGTGTAGGCTTAGGGAAACCCCAGCGCCTCGAGGTGTATAGGAGTACTCATAAACGCCCAATTGAGCCACTCTGCGGGGCTTATCGTCCAAGGGGGTGTCATGAAGGTGCCATCGCAGATGTGGAAGCGCATGGGTGGTTGTCAGAAGTAGAGCTCGTTCATAGGGGTGCGGGGCCGCCATGTTCAGAGCTTTACACAGGGTCGCCTCGAACAGGCATACGAACATGAAATTCGGTTCAGGGACGCCGCAGTTTGGAAGGTGGCATGCAACATGCGAGCTAGATTAGTTTTCTCATGCTCAATCAGGACGGGGTGACCGGACTCCTACGGCAGTCCTTACATCATCCTTCAGAATTCAACCCGGTCCAAACTAAGCAAGAGTAAGTAGTATTCGGCGGACGCATCTTGGTTCAGACGCATGATTTGAGGCTGGGAAGTAAGGTCTCTTGCATACGTCTAAACCCTCAACCTTAAGCGCCAGAACATGTCATTGATTTAGGTACTGCAGCTTCTGCATGTGCCCGAACACCTTCTTCACGATGACAACAGTACTAGCTTCCTTTTTTGTTTGGGGATGTGGTGGCCTCAACTTGCACTATAGCAAAAAAGAGTTTGTTGGGCTTTGCGGTCTCACTTCCATGATGCTGGAGCAGCCAAGGACCGCGTCGCTCGTTGGAAATCGACAAGCTGTGGCTGAGCTTGCACTTTCAGGGGGAATGTAAACGTCAGAGCAGGTCCCAAATCCTAAATGCATAGGCTTTGGCTATGTCCTTTGCCGAGTATGCATTTTGGGTGCCCCATTGGGTCATCTCGGGTAGCACCAGGCCGTGGCTTCATGCCCCGTATACCTTTCTTCCTGTATTCAGAGGGCCTTGGATCTAGCATTCTGGGTTCCGGCTTTGGTGTGAGGTTGAGCTTCTTCTAACGCATGCATGCATGTCCGGGCGTAGGAAGTGTACTCACAATGAAGCTGGAACACTAGTTGCTCCCCAATCCGCTGCTTAATCTTAAAGGCTAGCACGCCTCCTGAGCATCCGCGCGCGAAGGGAGGCTCACGGAACATGGTGCTGTGGCAGTGGTCTGGGCAGAAAGCGGCAGGGGGAGGGAGAGACTAGAGCAAGCCCTACTATTATCAAACTGTCCGCACGAAAACCAAGCCATGATTTAGGAAAAACCAGAATCCGTCATTGATATTGCAAGATCTCAGGCATTACGTTGAGTGGCAAGGAATGGCAAATTATTCTCAGGATCCGAGGGGTCGTAGTGACCGTGCTTTGCCAGGATGACGTGGGCTCAGTCTTAAAACTGTGGTCTCTTTAGGAATTATCTTCAATTTTTACTATAGTATACGTATAGCAAATTGTTCCCCACGTTCTCTGTGGGGTTCTAATTGTTAGATGTGTCGTCACCCGCCAACGCCCGCGTGCTCTTCCGTCGCATAGACATTTGGGACGCGCTCATATTCGCTTGAAAATCGCGCTCTCGCTCGAGACATCCTCAAAGAATCAATGTTTGTTTATCGATTTTCGATCAAAAAAATACAAGCCCTCGCCTTTAAAGTGCTCTTCGTAAGGGGGAGTCGATACCAAACCGGCCGCGCACGTTTTTGTCTAAAAACCGCGCTCCCGTGCGAGACATCCTCAACAAATCGACGTTTGTTTATCGATTTTCGATCAAAAAAATACAAGCCCTCGCCTTTAAAGTGCTCTTCGTAAGGGGGGGTCGATACCGAACCGGTCGCGCTCGCGATTTTTGAAAATCGCGCTCCTGTGCGAGACATCCTCAAAATTTCACGTTTTTCGGACTTTATATACATTCAAAAAATCGCGCTCCCGCGCGAGACAATTTGATTTTTTGACGTTTTGATCGTGTTCGTATCTTCAAAAATCGCGCTCTCGATCGAGACATCCTCGAAATTTCGGCGATTTATCTTCATCAAAATCGATCAAAATTGCGCTCCCGTGCGGAGCATTCGGATAATTTTGATCATTCATGAACGATGATGTCGAGGGTTTCTATACCAATCCTATACCAAACGAACGTCGTTCGAGCTGGCTTTCTTGGCTTAAGAGGGAGGTATTGGCGGAGCTTTCCGGTATAGGATTGGTATATAGGATTTGTCGGCATCGTCGTTCAAAATTTGATCGTTTACGGGATGGATCCTATACCAATTCTAT
>CAJNIZ010035892.1:0-17309 GCA_905231905.1 Symbiodinium pilosum | reverse complement strand
AAAAAAAAAAAAAAAAAACTGAACACAGGAAGGTTGCTGGCTTGCAATCACAGCATGAGATTGTAGTCACTACGATCCTCAGCTTGTGTGGCGTTGGGAAACGCAGGCGGTGGGTGAAAGGAGCGTACAATTGGTGCCTAAACCTGAAAGCTTGAGAACAGTACTCGTTTTGCTCTAGTATACAGGTACCCAACCTTCCAGCCGTAATCCACACAAACAATTGCAAATACGATAACCTTTTAGTTTCTTGAGTCTTCTAAAGTTGTGTTACAGCAAAACACAACAGTCAGGCCCTGTTACAGCCCGTGTAGAACCCGGAATTTCCCAAACACTTGGCCCAGACTTCCTTATCAAACAAGCTACTGTACACGCTCACAACGACTCGATATGGCTTACGATGACGGCTCAGGTTTCTATACGGCCTGAGCGGGCTTCTAAGAAGCATGCAGCCACGCGACCACGAAGAGGATCGAAACCTACAGCGGGTTCCCCAAAGACATGGGAGTTTCCACGAGTAGGGGCACATCTTATGTACTCCCAAAAAAAAACTGTGTTCAATGTATTCCTTATTCCGGGAATCTTCAGAGACCAGAGGCGGACCTCTGTGGAAATCTCATGGGTCCGATTTTGGGTCCCTAGACAGATGGATCCTGTAAGTTTTGAAGGTGCTCAAGAAGACCCAAATTTGGAGAAGTGGCAGCTGCAGTTTGATGCGGCATGCCTCCAAAGGATGTATCTCGGAGTTGGGGTCGCCTACTCCATCGTAAGGGCTCCCAAGGGAAAAGGTTCACCTTGAGAAGGAAGTCAGCTAGAATCCCGATAATATTCCAATTGAATTCTTACAAAGCGCGGTACAGTCACCGCACAAATCCCCGGAAGAGGCCCCATCAATTGCATGATGTGTGCGGCTGCAGCATAAGACCCAAACTTTCAATCCCAACCCTAAGCCCGAAGCACTCACCGAAGCAACAAACCCTAAACCTTAAATCCCAAACACTAAACGCTTAGACCCCTTGACCCTTCAACCCTGTCATGCAAGTCAGAGCGCCTTCTAACTCGACCAGTACTGCCCAAGGCCGCCTTGAAGAACAGTCATGTGAGCTATAGTCTAAACTTCTTAAAGGTGGGGTTATATGGGGGGTTACGTAGAGGAATGTTATGAGGGTACTAAGGGGGATTCTAGGAGTTTAGACTATAGCTCATGTAGAAGCCTGAAGAGTTGTCGATAGTGTATCCCTTTGTGAGCGTTATATCACACTAGAACTAAACCTTACGCTACTCTGCTACATCAGCTGCAGGGCTTACTACGAGGGGTTCCTCACGTTGGGAGTCGTTCTTTATGAGAATAATAGTATTTCGGGGTAAACAAGAGGGATCTCATTTTTTGAAAATACCCCGCTGTCAAAGCAACCTAAATTCTGGAGTTTGTTTACATGATGCTGAACTGTAGAATCCGGGGTGGGGACCCGCACTCCCTTTGTACTCTCAATTTTTCCCCATCCCTCAGGGTACCCTTCTCAAAGAGTCCAAGACACCCTCACGCTCCTTTAAAAAGATAGGGTGTTGTGCTAAATCTGCTTGCACTTTTCTTCGGATTATGGAGTTGGATGTCTCCCGACTCCTTACCAGATGCACTTCCAGCCTTTCGGCGCCAACCCAGTGTGGGACTTGCATCGGGGTGATTGATGGCTACACAAGGTTTCTGCACCGAATAGCTTACGACTGGGCTGAATGAATTCTTGGCTCGCTTATAGTGGTTGCCCCCATCATGGTGAGATGCATCCCATGTTAGTGTCCTGTCTGCCCCAGCAGGAATAAGAGTTGTTCGCCGACAAAGACCCAAAAGTTTGGAACCGCCAATGCTTGGCAACTACCCAACTGAAAGAAGAGGTTCATGAACCCCTGCACTTCGTGCAAGCAGTGGGGACTAATACATGTTCCGGCCTGGATATGGCCCAAGCCCTGTACCCATCTTAATCTTAAACCAGTCAAGGGATGAAGGAAATCTTGCATCGTAGGCAGCAGGCAGATGCCACGCCAACCCGCGTGCCAGAGTGCACCGCAGCCCCTTGCTCCAAAGTGTCATGGGCTGCTATAGCAGTTCTCCCGCGCGAAAGACCAGAGCATGGGAGTTTCTCGGCATCAAGCGCATCTCTATGTAGCCCTGCAGACAGATTCCCTCAGACAGCTTTCAAACCCTACGGCCCATAAACCATGGCCAAAAGACTAAGCCCCACAAACCATGACCAAAAAACGCAGGGTTGCTAAAGGAAGCCTTGATGTTGCGGAAGCCCCGTACAGTATGACCAGAGTGCTTGACGTGTCTGTGCAGATCCAAGGGACATGAACGTCTGCCTACTGACTCCAACGCGCATCTCCATGATAGGACAAGGTTACGTTTTAGGGTTTAGGGGTTTGGCATTTACGGCTTTCGGGCTCAGGATGTTGATATTTTGGCTACGTTCTCTCTAAGATCCAGCGCAGGTCAGCGGAGAAAAATCAGCGGCTTCAGGCGTCTGCGAAAAGTCAGAAAGCTTAAGGCTGACGGGTGTTTAGAAGATTTAGTGCCCCTATAAGCCCCCAAGCACATACAACTTCTAAATTTGGCACCTCAAAAACTTCGGCCACCTTCGTACGGCCAGGCTGGGCTTGAAAGTTGTACATTGAATTTTGGATGTCAGCTCCAACCTCGGTGTCGTTCTGTGCTTTGGCTGTAGGATAGCTAGTGCTTTGTGGATGGGGGCTCCCAGACCCAAGTAAGTCTAGAGGATGACGCCTTGAAAGAGCTTACAGCCTTTTGTTCTGTAGCGCGGCCAAGAAGGCAGAGGGCAGTTAGATCCCCCCAAAACAACCCATGAAACCCCATATGGTTCCTTTTCCATGGATTGAAGTCTTTCTAGGGTCCTTTTAGGGGGTTCTACGCTGAATGTGGATCAAGATTATTGTGCGCGGCGGTGGTAATCATGAGCATGAGGCCCTTGTTGATCCTGCTGTCAATTGTCTCTACTCCACCCCGCCCCCAGAACTTGAACTGAATGACCTCTCGTGCTTCCATCAATTGTTTAATTTGAGTGACTTGATCGTGGATCGGGCACTCTATGGTGAACTCCCGTCGATCAATTCTCGTGCCGTCCCGTTCATAGCATACGGTAATATGATAACCTACTACTGAGTTGAAATGCAGTATACCCAGCATTAGGTCATACACACTAAGGCTCTCCGCTTGCTGTCTGCTCAAAGCTTTTTAATTTTTTCCTTATAGCAGAACTGAAGCTTCCTGGTGCCGGCCATGGCCGGAAGTTTCCGAAGGCGGCAGCGGAGTGCTTTGGCTACAAGAATGATTTAGGGGTCAGGGATTGGGGTTCAGGGATGCGTCAGGGTTAAGGGGAGATTGATTAGGGCTGTTTGCCCCTTGAAGCTTCGACAGCAATCCGAGAACTTGGCACAGTGAATGCAGATACAAGATGCAAGAGGAAGACTCATCGACTGGGCATTTTCAAAGTTACGGATTCCTCACAGATCCCCAAGCACGAGCCGACACGGGAAAAGAAGTTCCTGGCTCTCACAGTCAATGCATGCATATATTTAGACATGCATGCCTGTGTGTTTCCTCTTCTCCTATAGCCTGCATTGTCATCCAGTGACTGGTTTCCGCTGCTCACAGAGACTTCACATGAAAATCAGATCTGCGAGACAAAGCCTCGCACCTTCTGGACATAATCTACCATTGAACTTTAATCTCGAGGCAGTAAGTCCTTGAGCTACATGAGATGAAGTGTATATAGAAGGGTCACTGCGCACATATTCAGGGCACAAAGACGTCTTCAGATACGGCAGTCAGCGCCCCAAACTACGAAAGCGATTCAACTGAGGCTGCCTGTCTGCGGTCATTGCGCTGTGCGCTCTCATAGTGCTCTACCACGCGGCCGATTCGGCCTTCACTGGCCTTGCAAGGCCACGAGAGATAGGGAGAGAACAAGAGAGTCGAAGTCTGCAAGTTGATGAATGTTTTTTCGCAAGA
This sequence comes from Symbiodinium pilosum, assembly GCA_905231905.1. Classification (NCBI taxonomy): domain Eukaryota; class Dinophyceae; order Suessiales; family Symbiodiniaceae; genus Symbiodinium; species Symbiodinium pilosum. The sequence goes on along the minus strand of CAJNIZ010035892.1, from coordinate 13,288 downwards.
CTGATACCGCTAGCATCATAGCTATCGATGCATTGTTAGCAGGAGCCGTCGTGTAGTAGTGGTAGTAGTAGTAGTAGTAGAAGTAGTAGAAGAAGAAGAAGAAGCAGTAGCAACAGCACTAGCAGCAACAGTCGCCGTCGTCGCCATCATAGTCGGGACTCCAGCGCCACCCCAGGTCTTTGACGCGGAGTCCCCCATAGATCCTCCAACCTCAACCCCCAACAAATCCGATGGCGGAGGCCGGGGCCGATCTCCGCGCAAGACAGGCAAGAGCCTAGCACCAGAAGGCCTGGTAGGATAGCAGGATCCGGGTTGAGGTTTGGGGTTCAGGTAGGTTTCGAGCTGCAGGGTTGTCTCAAAAAGGGATGCTCTAGGGGACACTTGACGGATTATTCATGGATGATCAAGAGGATTAGAGATTTCCTTGCAAGAGTTAAACTGTATGGGCACTGTTCGGAGAAGCTCCTATGTCTTTTGAGAAATAGGTGTCCTCTAAGGGGATTCATGGGGGGCCCGTTCCGCTAGTGCAAATCATTTGTTATCTTGCATTCAGGATCGAGTTTTGGGATTTCGGTTTCTAGTTACATTGGGATGCAATGAGAACCATAAGATACCACAGGTGCAATGCAATAGCGAGGATCATCGTAGCACAGGATGAAGCAGGCTGAGATCGAGATTCTGCCACTTTTGAGGCTGGCACCAAAGGACTCTAGGGTTTAGGATCCAATGTCAGGGCTCGGGTTGGCCCAGATTATAAAAAAACTGACGTGAAGGGTGCCGTTCTTGGGTTCAGTGCCTGAGGTTCGAGGTGGCAAACCATGCGGTCGAGACTTCCGGATTTGATGCTCCTAACCAAGAATGTTTGTTACTTAGATCGCGGCGGTGGCGCGGTCGTGCGAAAAAATCCGACGAACCGAGCAGCTAAGCGAAGTCGAGCGTCCGAGCGAAGCTAAGCAACCGAGCCCAGGTGTCGCCCGGCAGGAGCGATTTTACGACGAGATTCCCGCGCGTGTTATCTATATAAGATTTTCTATCGCAGCTAACCGAGCTGCTGTAAACTCCACATCTTAGTGGCGCCTGCCCAGTGCTCATTATCTCTGGCCAAAGAAGACCGTACAGTTGAGGAAAAAAACGTCGCCCCTGAACCCTAACCCCGAGGCCATAAGTTGGCATTACATCCTCAACCGTCATTCATCAAGAGGGATCAGGGGTGCCAAACAAAACACAACAAAAAGACCTTCCTGCGGGGAGAAGTTCAGGTACGGGACGTCCAAGCCTTGGGAGGGCAGAGATGCTGGTGTCTCGAGTCTAGCCTGCACGAAGACGACAAAGTTGAGGTTAGGCACTGCCGCCAGCCCCAAGGATAATAATTTTCACTATACACAATGCTGACCATAAAGAGCTCCTCACATGAACCCCCTTGAAGACTGGGGGCAGTATCCAAGCTTTGAGAGTTTAGAGTCTTCGGGGTTCAGGGTTTCAGGCGTGTAGGATTGCAGTGTTGTTCCGTGTAGGGGGTTTAGGGTTGAGGATCAGGCTTGATCTTTTCCTCCTCCTAACGACTCCGTATATAGCCCTTATTCTGGCTCATTACAATTCTGAAGGTTCTTGCCTGCTTCTGATAATTACAACCCCTAGACGATCTTTGGGAATTACCCATGTGGACAGTAGTATGTGAACAGCGCATGTGGACTGCTACAGTGAGGAAAAGGACAAGATGCAAGGAAGCAGCCTGGGAGGAATACCCTCCCACCGCAGATCCAAACATGTAGACCTACTGCGCATGGAGGAAAACACGCACCACAAGATTTCCTCCATCCACGGTACGACGTGCCTTTAGAACTGAGTAAGAGGAGTATGTATCAGGTTATTTGTTGTTCACTAGAGAGTGGAAGCATGCTGGTGGTCATCATTCATGGGTGGCCGGATCACAAGTTGCATATATCTTGATATTCTCATCTACGGAGCTTCTTCGGAGCTTCTTCGCCAGGAAGGTCGAGGCTGAACTTGAAGAGCACATGAGCATCCCAGAGATCTTGAACCTCGTCCGGCTTCAGGGATTCAGAGATTTGGGTTTGGGAGCTGAGCCGGTGGGGTTTGGGGCTCAAGCTTTGGAGTGGAAACGGTGGGTACCTGACTGGTTATCTGCTTAGAAGGAGGGAGGCTCTGTCAGCATCTTCCAGAATGAGAGCGTCAATGGGGACTCATGACAAATGGGTCTTTTTTGGAGGGCGCTTCTATGGTAATACAGGCTTGGTTATTCTGGTGTCTGGGGGACCGTAATTTCCTAGCAGTGACATACTATGATGTCCATGACCTGAAAGCAAAGGTGCCGCTACCAAATTTTGAAGTACGGGTTTTCTTAGAACCAAGGGTCGTGTGCGAGTTATCTACTGGAGGGCACGCGGGAAAAGCTCGTTTTTCAGGAGCGAGATTCGTCCCCAGCTTGGGCACCTACCGCATAGCTTGTCTCCATCTTAACACCTACCGCATAGCTTGCTTGTAAGGGTGAAGTGCAAACATTCGCCACTGTTGGGGCAGTGCTGCCCACAAAACCGCGCAAGCACCTCTTGCATTGCACTCTGCAACGGTTCGCATGTCCTACACATCCGCGAATTCTGCAAATAGAGCCGTAGGGGGCACTGTGACATTCAAAGCTCTCGAGGGATCACACCGTGACGCCAAAAACACTCAAGGGATCACGCCATGACGTTCAAGACTTGTAAGAGATGACACCATGACAGTCAAACCTCTCGAGGAAGCGCATCGCGACCACCCAAACTTTCCAGGATCACGCCTTGAGTAAGCGTTGTGCTACCGATCCCACCTCGACCCTGCTGCAGACACTACTTATGAGCATGATAGCAGCTGATAGCACTGCTCGCATGATTGTGATCGGTGCGGCTGTTAGGCATTCCTTCAGCGTCTTGGCTGTTGGGGTTTGTTGCTGAGATAATGTTGAAGAAGGCTAAGTCATAAGTGTCATACGCACGTTATCCTTGCAACGACTTCTTGTTGTTTGCTGCTCAATGGGGGCACGGGGCTTAGGGTCTATCGTTGAGGGCTTAGTTACCTATATGCTGCTCACAAGAACTTGAGAGGTTATGCTCATACTGAGTCAAAGAAACCTACCAAGGAATCGCTATGGCTTGCCAGCACTCCTGTTCCACTTCGTGGCCTTGTCCTTGGCACATTGAGGGTGCGGTTGCACTGCATTCCAGAAATCATGTGTGCAAAGGGGTAACATGTTGGTGCTGCCGTGGCTGAACTTCGTTGACTGCGCAATTCGCAACTCGTTGCCAGGATCCTGTCGGTAGCAATCCTAAACCTTGACTCGTACACTAGTCCGAGCCATGCGTGCATCTACCATGGACTGGTACAACCGCAGAGGTGTTTCTGCCCCGGACTAAGGGGGGAAGCCAATTCCCTGCAGGTTTTGCTGGAGGCTGACCCAACTGGCCTCGATTAGTCGTTGTCCAGGGTGGATGGCCGTCATTCCTACCACTGTCTGATCACCTGCTGCTACCAACATTTTTGTACATTTTACTCGGTAGTCGATGAAAAGTTCCGGCAGGAAAGTAGCTCTGTGTGAAGTGCCCTCTAGATCCTGGGTAATATGAAAGCTGGCGATTCACAATCGTGCTGAACGACTTCGCAGTTCTGGCTTGCATGGGAGCATGATGTTGGCAAATGTGATGTGAATGCCAGCGAGGCAGAGACCAAGGTTCTTCATTGCGTGACCTTAACATGTGGAAATGCACGACCAATTCTACAAAAGGCAAAAGGTCCGCGAAAGCGCCGCAGCAGAGCAAGGTTGCAGAGCAAGGCATCCCTTTGCTGACAATCTTCCACAACGGTGCCATCATGGCCTACTATCTCTTAAATTTCCTGAGCAGGGCTTCTTTGCCTTAAAGGCCCAAACTACCAGCACTGCTTGCATGCACTAGCTTTGAACATAGCCGAAAAAGAACATATTTAGAACAGTAGTTGTCCTGTGTGCACGAAAGCTTCGCGAGAGGCACGGCGGTTCATGAGTTTACCGTAAACCTCTAGAACAATCCTCCACATGTGGAGGGGAACATGTATCTGAAGGGGGTGAGCGTCTTCATGTTCAAAGAGAGGTCATTAGTGATCTCTCGCTCAACTCTCTAATCTTTCGACCCTACCTGGGCTAAGGGTAGATTTTCCCAAGCAACAATAAATACATACATATAGTATGTCTGTATGTCTGTATGTATGTGTGTCTGTTTGTTTGTATGTCTGTTTGTATGTATGCATGTATGTATATGTATATGTGCATATATATACACAGACGCAGGTATTATGGTTCCTATGTTGCGACAGTCGGTACGCCAGGGGATCACCTAAGGTGCGGGCTTTTCGTGCTTCCAGGTTTGGGTTTCAACCCTCGCATCGCTGTACCTGCTCCTGAGCTTCAACACCAGCCTGCTACAGCTACTTCCAGAGGAGCCCGTGTGCTGGCGAAAGGGTTGACGGATAAGGGTCTTGAGGTGAAAGTGACAGGCCCATGTTTCAAGCTGGATCCCCTGTACAGAAACTTAAATTGTTTGCACGTGGCAGTCTACACCCGTACCTGCACAAATGACGACCATCACTTTACATCCGTTCTGTTCCCGTCTCTATTTTCAATGTGGACAACATCTCACTCTTGTGGTTGACCTGGCAAAAAGACATTGATGTCGTCCGGCTTACGGTTGCCTTGACCTGTGTATGGCTCCATTTACAATTAACCATGAGCTTTCAAGCCTCAGAGAATTTCGCGCTCCGGAGAGGCTATGCAGGTGGCCAGTGATAGAAGAGCAGGAACTGCCGGAATAGAGTCCTCGCGTCATATTTGAACTTACTGCTTTGAGTGCTTCAGGAGATCCAGGAAAGAGTTGGTCAACACCTCAGCCTGCAGAGTATTTAGTTCCACAAAAGGGGCGCATGTCTTCCCTTCAATCTTTCCCGTGTGGGATTAGGGCCTGGAAAGTGAGGGTTTAGGGCTTGGTTTGTTTTTTGGGAAAGCCCGCCACCCAATCAGTTTGGATCGGCTCGAGGACATGAAGAATACCTTTGTTATCTTCAGACCAAGTAAGTATTCTCAAGGGAACGACAAAAATGTTTCTCATTTCTATTACTATTGCCACTATGACGACTATTACTACAACTACAATTACAACTACTACTACTATTATTACTACTACTACTGCAGCCACAACTACTACCACTACTGCTACACTATTCTTCGGGTAAATGATCAGATCTTGTCGAGTAGTCTCCACTCAATGTACAGGCTTGCTTGCAAGGCCAAGCAGCAGAAGTGTTTCCTTCCCTTTTGATTTTGGACGACCATGCTTCTTTAAAACCCGACATTCCCCCTCGTGATGCATTCACTTTTGCCTAAAGACCGTCTTTTGGCCGCCGCTTAAGCAGCTTCAGGCCAGGTAAGTTGAGCACAAAACGCATTAAATTGGTCTTCTGCTTGGAGACAAGGTTCATGCGTTTCGTTTGGGGCCTTAACGGATTCCAGATCATCCTTTGAAACCGCTCCCCGAAGCCTTAAGAATTGTGGGAGCCTTGTTGAGAACAGCCATTGTTGATTTTTTTATTGCCCTATTGTGGGGGCCCTGGGGCAGGCCCATACTACAGAGAGTGCGCATCACCGAAGACCCTAAATCCATGAGTAGCCCACACGTTGGTGAAAGCTCGGAAGACTTTTCCCCAGGCGCTGGAAGTCAGCTGGGCTATGCCGCTGCAGCACTGGGATCAGCTGAAATTTTAGGCGTGCTTTAGGGGGATTGGCCACAGGATTTCTGGCTTGGGGCTCCTTAGCGTTTAGGGTTCTTTGGGTTCTGGGGCTTAGGATGGTTTTTGAAGTGCGGAGGCTCCTCAGCTCACCCACCCCAATAATACAGACCCCATCCCCTCCCCGATGATGGCTTTCCCTCTATGATTGACGTAGTAAATGCACTGTTTTCAAATGTTCAGTGAAGGTGATTTTTTGGGGAGAGGGGGCTTAGGCTTTCAGATGCTTCATGTTGGCATTGGCTTTGCAAGTAGGAACACGAATCGGATTGTGAATGAAGCAAAGCTGGCAACACGGAAACAACCCCATAATATTTAAATCCTAGGCTATAGGGTCTTTGGCAATGCCATGCTACAGGAGCAAGAGCAGTGGTGGAACAGCACAGCAGCAGTAGCAGCGGCGGCGGCCGAAGTAGAATAATGCGCATCAACGAGACCATTGCTGTTGCAATGTATGACGTTTTTTCGAGGACAATGACCAGGACCATCCTTGCTGGCACAGGCAGGCACAAAGTGGAGCAGACCCAACAAATGACCACAGGACCCGAAGCCTGCTCCAAGAAGGAATCTATGGCCATCGTATTACACGCAGTAAACAAGATATTCTTCTCAAATCGTAGGAGTTTCCCATGAAATTCTTCAAGCAGGGGCACCCTGAAAACCCCAGAAATATATGGAGATTGTAACGAGATTGCGAGGGTCCTATCCAAGGTTATCCAGGATATTCAGGGATTCTTCCGGGATCTTCTTGAGAATGGGCATTCTTTGACAAGTCTACTGGCCATGCTATTAATCATGAATGGGATGGCTTGAAAAGTTAGTCAGTTTACCACTGTCCTACACCAATGGCATTTTGCGCAGTATCCACACTCCGAACAGCAACCCAAAGGACTTGTTATCAAGTATGACCACCAGCTCACGCCATTAGAGTTTGAAGGGGGGAGATAGTGTGGGTGGAGGAAAATTTGCACTACGTTAGACATCCTGTAGCTCAGCAATGGCAGCGATTTCGGGATCCCAAGTGTTGCGAGATTTCCTCCATGCACCCTAGACCCCAAATCCTGAACCTTCACGGCCCTTTTGAAGGCAACCTCCCCAGCCGGCGCAGGCCCAATCCGACTGGCTCTAACAGTCGCTGCGGCACCAACAGCATCCAGGCAAAACGGACAGCCAACCTCTAGCTGCTGATTAACTCCTTAGAGTTTAGGATGTCATGTTTAGGAATGCCTGATGAGGTCTTAGAATTTGACATCAGGGCAAAGGGTTGGTTTTACGGCTTAGGTTAGAGTCGGAAAACGGAGGCTTGAAAACAACAAATGTTTCTACAAATATGAGTGGAAGAGTTACGGGGATCCCCTTTCTGGGACATTCTGTAGTGTAGCTAGCGGTGTACTGCAGCACCCTTACACTGGAAGATATCCAGCAGCTGCTCCAGAGATCTAACTCCGCCTCCTGTTCCTTCTTCTGCTCCTGCCACTTCTATGGCGGCCATGCCCAGTACTACCACTAAGGCCCACCACCACCATCACGACAACTACTTACCAATTACTCGCTGCTACTGCTGCTGTTACGGCGACGACGAAGACTGCTGCTGTTGCTGCTCCTACTACTACTATTATTACTATTACTACTACCACTACCGCTACCACTACTAGAACGACGATGACGACGACCATACGTGACGACACTATGTTTGAGTGAGTGAGCGAGTGTCGACCAGCACTTGCGGTACGGCCTGCCTCCCACGTCCCTCTCAGCTTCACAGGGGGGGCTCCGCAGGCATCATCGCCCCTCTTCATCACAGAGTTGAAGTGGGGGAACTAGCTAGTGCTGACAAGACTTGCCAACAAGCAGCATAAAGTTGGGAATCTGGCAAAATCGAGCAAACATGGATGATGTGGAACAACAGCTCATCAAATGGCATGCTAAGGAACGCATTGAAAGCACGAACAGATGTAAAGAGGCCAGCTTGTCAAAAGGGTGGGCCAGTGCCGAGGGAGCAAAACTCCAAGCACAGAACAACCCAAACAAAAACCCCGCGAACCAAGCGCAGAGGGTGCACGTGTGCACTAGCGCCGAGGGCTAGCACGGTGCGGCTACCAGCAGCGTCAGCGGCCAACACACGAGATTCTCCAACGCATCCATGGTTTCACAACAATGTAGCAAGCATACACATCATAGGAGATCAGCAGGTTGATTGCAGAGGGGGCCTCAGCCCACAACCAATCGCCACGTCAAACAATGCAGCAAGCTAGCCAACACATGAGATCATCAGGCCAAGTGTAAAGGGAGCTCAAAGACTCCACGCGCAACCGCCCAATAATCCATCGATCAATCTAGCAAGCACACCCAACCAGGACTTCATATCGACACAACAGGCAATGCAGCAAGCAAAGACAACACACAAGATCAACATGCCAAGTGAAGAGGGAGCTCAAAAACTCCACACATAACCGGCCCAGTAACTCCATCAAAATACCCCATGGTGCTGCCTGCAAGTGCTGTCGTATTGCCAAGTCCCCAGCTCCCTAAACCCACCTTACCATCTTGCCATAGAAACTTTTCGAGCTGTAGCGGACCTCGTCAAACCCACACGATGGCCATCGCGCAAACCGCATCAGCCGGTGCCAGGGCACTTGGGAACCTAAACCCGTAAATATGCCTACCTGGAGGGCCAGGGGGATTTAGTAGGTAAGTTAACATCCACAATAAGCCCTATAGTAACCCTAGTTATCCCTATGAATAGTTTACTTACTAAGCCCCCCTGACCCCCCAAGCATATATACCCCTCTCAGAGCCCTAGTATTGCTCCACAAACATGCGGTTCGTGTTGGTTTGGAGAGAGCTTCCCTCCATATCGTCACAAAAGCGGGTGTAGCAAGCATAGCCAACATGCAAGATCCGCCGGCCAATTGCGGAGGGAGCTCAAAAGTTCCACCGGCCCGATAATGCAAACATGACCATTGCCAATGTAGCAATGTATCAAGAGCAACCAATAATTCCAATTCACTATGTCATTGCAGGAGGAGCAGAGACACACTCCATACCATCACTTTTTATGGGGACCCCCATGATGGTACCCCTAATTTTGGGAGGCCCCCACATGCATTAAACTGACAACCGTTGTTCAGCAGGTTGGGTTTAGGTATGCATAAGCCTGCAGCAAATGTGTTCAGATGTTTGAAAGGGAAGCTGGAGCAACATCAACCTTACCCAAAATGCTAGATCCATGAATGCAGATGCAAAGCATTCCACCCAAAACACTCTGCAAAGGCACTGTTGCCGTAGCATAAGGGAGGGCGGAGAAAGTGGATGTTTTTCGGGCACATAGCCCTTAGTGCCGCCGCCCGGAGTCCACACCCTTCCCATGAAGAGTGTGGTAGGCCCGGGGTAGCAAAGCTTTCCTTGCATTTGTATCCGTTTTACGATGAGTTGAGCACATTCGGGCCCAACAGTTCCTTTCTCATGTGTTTTCCTGAGATCCACTGCTGAATTCTTTTCAGCTGCTGGGTGTGGTGGATTCTGGCTAGTTCAAGGTGGTTCGGATTTCCATCTTGAATTGCCCCATTCGTCCAGGGTTCGCCCCATAAATCCAAAGTGAGGAATTCTATTTTAGTCGATGGTGAGGAGTCCTGCTTCTAACTTAAAGTTGCCCCATTACGCCAAGGCTCACCGATACTCCAAGATGTCATTTTCAAATTGGTGGGGGCCAACAAATCTTATCTGACAGCACAGCACCATGAGCGCAAGAGAAAGGATGCCAGGGCTAGGTTTCGGGCAGGTCTACCCCGCAGCTGCGGCGCGTTTCCGCAGTGTGTCGCTGGACCCAGCATGATCCAACTCAGCATTTTCTGTCTTCAGCTCCCGGCAGCACTGTCGCATGTCTCCATGCGAAGCTTGCTCCTGCCGCGCGGAGAACAACAATGTGCGTCTGCTTGTTGCAACCAGGCACACGCGGGCACACCATAATTTTGCCTGCTTTTGAACCCTTGGCCGCGAATTACAAAATAGCATATCGCATGCAGGCAAACGAAGTTTCACATCTGCACCCACGAAACATGCAGAAAAAGGAACACCTCCCCGGAGCTCTTTTGAACCTCAAGATTGTGGCGTTGACCTCTAATCACACAGAAGCCCCGAGATTGCAGTGTCACATAGTGTCACAAAAGGCATGGACCTTCTATGCCTAATATTATTACCACCCCCAAAAGAGTAGGTTATGGCACTGCTCACCAGAAGTGATTTCTGTACGGCATTGCTCTTAGGCCGTCACAACTTCACCGTGCTTGCCAAGGCATTGGCTTCCAAGTCTTGCGTACGAAAAGAGAGAACAACAGAAAAGCACATAGAAAAAGCATGTTGGGCGCAGCTCCTTTATTTGCCGTGCATTTTGCTCAGTGCTCCTCGTGCACGTCCTGGCTTCCTCAGCTTCCTTTTCCACGTTCCCTTTGCAAGATCAGTACAGCGCACATCTTAAGAGACATGCGCAAAATTCCTTTGCTGACAGTCTAGACTGTCACCTTTGACCCGAAAATAATTCCTCATCAGCATAAGCCTTGGGGAGGTCGTCTTGGTCCTTGTATTCAAAGTTTCTGCGGCCTTCCGTGCAGCCGTATGCTGCTGCTACTACTACTCCTGCTGCTGCTACACCACCATGACTAGCACGAATACCATCAGCATGCTATTCCCAGTTCATCTAATAGTTAGCGTCTTTCTTATTCTCATTGTGTCCAGGTTTGCGCGGCAGTATGAGTGGTTCTGCAAAGCGGAGGAGGTCATTGCTGCACAGCCGCAAGACGACTCCACTGATTGAATCATACATCTACGTGCTTGCATACGCTTCCTTCATTCGCAACATACCATGAGAATAAGATCAAGGGACCATCTCGCTTGAAGATCATGTTTGTTTGATGTCGGAACCTTCAGGCTTGATTTTCGCGTGCAGTTTGCTATGGAGATCCAGATTAGCCACCCATCAGGTTTTCACTTTGATTGAGTCTAAAATCTGCCTCATTCTTAAGGGGTGGGCACTTGGGCACTGGTGTTGGGGATGCTGCACTCCAAGCACACGTTGCTGCACATGGTTGCGGCTTCTCTTGGGACTTACGTTTCAGGATCTCAGGTTGACCGGGATCTAGGTTTATATAAGGTCACCCACGCCGTTTTCGAAGCAGCCCTTAAGCGTTTTGCCTTCCGACCATCCGATTGTTTAGAGTTGTATTCATAGGCCGGCACATACTTCTGCTGGAGTTGCTTGCTGCTACTGCTGTGATTACTACTACCATACCAGTACTAATAGCATTACTTTTATTGTTGTTATTATTCGTTATTACTCTGTCTAATGCGTCTTACGAATATTCTTCTTGATCTTACTACAATCACTCGTGCTAGCAATACTGCTATTGCTAGTCACTATTGCAGATCCTGTTGCTCAAAGAAGAAGCATTAAGATTATTCTTTTTACTCTGGCAATTAATTAATTCGATGATCCTTGCTACTGGCCAGTGCTATTTTTGTCAATCTTGCCGTGACCAATAATGTTATTCATAGTTGTGCCTGCGCTATCGCCAGTTTTTTTATACGGCAAGGACGACGACGATAACAGCCAAAGCAGCAGCAACTGCTATTACTGCAAATTTGGATAACAGGGGTGGTGATGTTAAGGATGATGGCCATGGCTATTGTTCCAGCACTCTCTCTGTTGCAGTTCCCCGCATGCTGAGAGGAGAATTGCCACTTGTTCTGCCGTGCCTCCCTCAGGTTTCCAACATCCGCGAGTTCGCGTCAAAGGTGTCCCAGGTTTTGATCAAAGCATGAGTCCAAAAGACAAAATGCGTCTCTTCACGGACCAGTGCGCCCACGTACAGGTGCATGCTTCTCCCGTCCAGTTGCAGCGACAGGGTTGATTCTCAAGGCGCCTCTCCCTGACAAATAGCGCCAGCATATGTTTAAGTTGGCAAGTTGATATCAATCCTGATTCTCAGGAGCATGGTAAGGCTCCAGCGCGCAACTCAGGACCTAATTGTTTGCAAATTCTTGTCTCACAAAGCCGGGAAGCACTCCCAGATCACAAGCGTAAGCTCACTGAGAAGCCAACAGTCATACATTGCAATGATATTGCTGTTGCTATCGATGTTGTTGATTGTGGTCCTCCTCCTGGGCATGACAACATGTAGTCGGAGAAACTGCGTGAATAGAGTCACAGCAGGTGCCCTGTTAGCAGAGTGAGATTGATTGGCTGGGTAGTCTTTTTTCTGCCAGTTACGGTTCTTAAACAAACCTGATACAGATGCATGGATAGCATTACAACTGCCATTATGACATGTGCGAAACGTGAGATCTCCAGACAGTTTTTCCGTGAGCTTTGAAATGAAGAACAGCAAGAATGGTAACAAGAGCTATTTTGTGCCCAGTAGGTTTCGCTAAAGTCTACCCAGCCAGCAAATGTAAAAGACAGGTTCAATGGTGCCACACCGCAAAGCCGTTGAGAGCTGTCAAAAGTGCGAACCTATGTGAGTTTATGTCCTAGAATCTGACGTCACCTCATGCAAACTCAGATCACATCACCTACAACGCTGCACATCCTGCTTAAGCGAGTCCGGCATCGTATCCTTCTCGAAGCCAGCTGAACCGATGAAATGAGAGGATGAGAGGGCTGGCGGAGATCCCATTTCATTACCGTGTTGACGCCAGACAAATATATCACGAGCCATACTAGGGCGTATTACTTACGTCAATCCTGATATGAATAAAGATATTTTATTATTCCGATACTTGGAATCCTTACTTCATAGAAAATATAATGATCTTTCTTGTCGGCGCTCTGAAGAACCGATTAAGATGATATCCTTCCGAAAAAAATCATACAAATTAATATTCTATAATTTTCAAGTAGGATAGATTCAGACGGATAATTCATATTTAATACGAACGTTGATCAAATTGCATATAGACTAATCTTCAAATCTATAGTCTAAGATTGCAGATATTGAGATGATTTTTCTTTTGATATCGTCATAAAGATATTTATATCGAAAAAATCTGGATAATATTAAAATTCATTAGAATTAGGTTTTATATAATGAGTTTCAAGCAAAGAATTCTAATGATTCTTTAATAGAATTTCTCTTGTATATTTCGATATAATATATATATTTCAAAGTATGAAAATATTCTCAAGAGAAATATGATGGGTAATTGCATATTATGATATATTTACTTGTGGTCATTGACCCGAAATCTCTCGAGATTTCGATTAGTTTCTCTTTCTTCAGTTATTTATTTGACGGTTCGAATTTGGAGGGAAATCTTATTTCAAAAAAAAAATCTATTAGATTCGTATTTTTTGAAGATATGTTTTTAGATATTGATTTTTTTTTTTAATTCATATGCAATTTATATGATTTACGTATTTGATTTCTATTTGATTATATAGAGGAACCCGTAGAGCCGGCAAGGAATTTTTTTTTTTTTTTTTTTT
>CAJNIZ010035891.1:164414-187339 GCA_905231905.1 Symbiodinium pilosum | reverse complement strand
GGTTATATTGGGGTAATATTGGTTTTATATTGGGATAATGGAAAAGAAAATGGAAACTACTATAAGGGGTTATATAGGGTTTAGGGATCGCTTTCCAAGTATCTTGATTCTTTTGCCCTCGTCTCCTCATGGGTGCAACCGAACCGGATGCAGAGAAATCAAATGCTGGAGCCGGGGAGCCTGATCCTTAGAGTCTGAGAGCAGGGGGCAACAGCTCGACTTCATCTTACATTGTGTCTTTGTCAGCAAATCTTGTCAACGCGCTTCCCTCCAGCTAAGGGCTTGGCTTCCAATACCTGCCAGCGACAGCCAACAAACACAACAATCCCAAAGCCATTCAAACAAAACAGCCGCCAGTAAGCAATAGCAGAAATAGTACTAGTACTGATGAAAATATAGGTACTACTAGCAATAATAATAATAATACTCCTAATGAATAAAGAAAAATAAGAATGGCACTAACAGTAGTAATAACAACAACAGTACACATACTACTGAGTCTTAATGCCCTGCCTGGCGCCAATGAAAGCAAGCCCAACCATGAGGAGCTGCGAAGCGACGGGAAGCTTCCAAGCCTCGCTTCGCCTGGTGAGAGGATACAAAAGGGGTTAGATAGGAATTTACGGGGATATGTGTGTGTGTATATATATATATTACTTATATAGGGACATAGGGGGTTATGTAGGGATATAGGGGGGGTATATATAGGGATATATAGGGATATATAGGGTTTGGGTTGTTCTTAGGTCCCTTGTAAAGAAGTGACCATTGTGAATACACTTCCTGAAAAGGGGACTCTCAGCAAACAGGGAACCTACATTATGGCCTTTTTGGGGACAGGTATTTTGAACAACGACCAAGTGTCTTTTGCTTTAGGGTTTAGGGTTTGAGGTCAGGTTTTGGAGGGATTACATCAAGAGACACCCTATACTTGAGAAATGCTCTCAATCTTTTACCCAGAAGTATGTGAAAACAACAAGCTAACAAGATTTCTCTCGGAATGGCCTAGGATAGGCACGGTGAAGAACTCTCCCTGCTCCGTGGACAAGGTCGGGCCCATCAAGATCGTGCTGCAGGCGGAAGACAAAAACCCGAGTCTTGCCGAAGAACGCAGCCTCGGGCTAGACCGTTAGTCACGCTCAGAAGTCCAACCCCGGGAGTCTGTTTGCAGCCAAGGGACAGAGGTGAGGAACCCAAGGACGCGAATCCCGAGGCTGAGACTGCCAAGTCTGACCAAGCAAAGCTCCTGCCAGCATCAGAACATTTTCGGCTAGCTGCTAGCTTTGGCATCCCTATTCCCACATCTTGACCAAGTGAGCCAACCCTTCGAACTCTTCAATCGTAGGTTCCCTCCTTGCTGACAAGCTGGAACCGACGACAGCAGACTGGATCGCCGGGAAGGTGCTGCCCACCATGAAGAGACCGTTGGCCGAGACCGTGAATCCCGAGTAGGTGGGGCCATGCACCTAAGCACTGCAGGATCTGTTGATTCAGACATTCCAGCTACAGTAGGACAAGTATTGACAAGAACCATATTGGTATTGAAATCTTTGCAGCCCAGGCGCAGAAAGAATGGACCCGATGTGCGTGCTGTCTACAGCTGGCATGGTTAATTCCAAGCGGACCATGCTATGTACGGGCATTGGAAGGCCAAGGGCACTGGAGTCCAGGGTTGAGAAAGCACTTCCTGATTGCAACATGCTCCTGGTCAACAGCGCAGAGCTAGTTTTGGTGAAGTCAAAGACCGGGAGCTCCTCTCCAGTACGCACTCCACGTCTGATCGAGGATGGGAAGCCCAGTTGCGCAGAGCTGTGCGTTAAAGAGGATGGGCCAAGGTGTGCAAAGGTAAAGCCAAACAAGGCAGGACCTGGCCAAGAAAAGCTTCGTGCGAACACTGCAGAGCCCATAGTTCCAAGCAAAACAGCCGACAGAGTCCATCCAAAGCTTCCGGCTCCAGTGACGCTCAATGAGCTAACTGTCAATGCACTACCTATTGATGCTGTGGAGTCAAAGCGGCCCTGCCCAGACATGAGCAAGGTGGGGTCGATTCGCGCAAGCCCGCGCAACAAAGTCAAGCTTCCAGAATGGCCCAGGCCAGGCACAGGTGCAAAGGTGTCGGCACAAGCATGGCTCCTCACAAGCAGAGACGAGCCAGGCACCTGCATCCTCAAGAGGGGCATGGCGCTTCCTGACTGCAGATAGGACCTTGTTGACAGAGGCAGTCCCGGATGCATCCTGTCAGCCACTAGAAAGAACACATCTGGCCATGCCATTCCAAGCATTGATGCAGGAAGCTCGACACATCCAAGAGATCTCAAGGGCATGGGAGATTCTGGCTTCAGAAAATCTAACACGGAAATCGACAGCCCCAGTCAGCAAAAGCTCCTGAGCAGAGGGGCTGACCCAACGTACAGTTCGCCCATCACAGACACGGGCAGCGCTGATCACACGAGGCTGTGGGCTGACAGAAAGCTCTCCAGCATGCTGAAGTCAGAGGCAAGCACTGGGCTTTCAACGCGCATGAGTTGCGACAAGAGCATGGGCAAACCCATGCGAGCAGACTGCCTTATGGAAAGGGAAGGACCTGGCCTTGCGTAACAGGATGCTAACACTGGCATGTCTGCCCATGCGGAGCTGTGCAGCAATGTCAGAGGTCCTGGAAGTCCTGCTCCACAGGTTGACACAGCAAGCCCCATACATGAAGAACTATGGAGTGACAAGGCAGACCCTGACTCTGCAACGGGAGTTGCTGAAGTAGTTGAGCCTGAACTTGCCTTTCCATTCAGCGGAAGTGGTGGCCCTGATCTGCCAGGGGACTGAAGCAACATAGGTAAGCCGAGACTCAAGAAATCAAACACAGAAGGCAGCGGACCAAGCCGCATGGAGCTCCTCAGAAGCAAAGAGAATCCCAGGGGCACGAAGTCCAGCGTAAACAGAGCCAGCTCGAGTTGGAAGCGGCTTCGAGGCGGCAGAATAGATCCGATGTCAGCTGCGGAGACAACAGGTAAGGTCTCGCCCGAGCATGCTGCACCAACCGTTGAAGCTGGCAGGTCGAGTCGGGCAGGTTGCTTTGACGACAGGAACAGTTCTGAGCGCCCTGCCATGAACACAGACAGTGACAGCCCTGGCCTTGACATGCTTTGCAAAGAAGGAGGCAAATCAGTATGCCCAGAGCCTGGAATAGATGCAGCAAGTCCTGCCCGTACACAGCTTCTCATGGAGAAGCTTGATCCCATTTCAGCGCTGCCAACAGCCGAGGTTGCC
Source organism: Symbiodinium pilosum (assembly GCA_905231905.1). Lineage (NCBI taxonomy): Eukaryota > Dinophyceae > Suessiales > Symbiodiniaceae > Symbiodinium > Symbiodinium pilosum. The sequence continues at coordinate 184,075 of CAJNIZ010035891.1, read as the reverse complement.
AGGCCGATGCAAGCGATTCCTGACACTGGCGCCAGCAGGGCCAGGCGACTGGGGCTGCGAGGAAGCAGCGGTGAGCCCATATGCGCAAATCCAAAGACTGGCAACAGGAAGCTCAGTCAAGCAAGGCTTTGAGGCGACAGGAGCGTGTCCAGTCTTGCGTCACATACAGCCAAAAGGGTCAGTCCCAAGAAGGCCTTATCAAACACAAGCATAGTGCTTCTTACATCCGCTCTGTCCAAGACCAGCAGGATGCTTCCAAACCACACAATGCCCAAAACAAATGGGGAGGAGCTCAAACAGGCAGGTTGCCGGGTTGAAATAGATGGTCCCGTCGTTGAGAAACTGAACACCGGCATTGCTGATTCCGGACAAGCAAGGCTTTGTGCTGGCAATGGAAGGCCAAGGTGACACTGCATTGTGACTGAGAGGACCTCAGTCGTCTCGAACCTAATCCGGGAAGATGCGGACAAAAACAGCTCTGGCCTCACAAGGCCATGTACAGACGAGAAAGGTTCAGGGTGCGAGAAGCCGGAGGCCAGCAGAGCTGGCCCAAGGCAAGCGTGGCTTTTTGAGGACAGCAGGGGCCCAACATGGTCAACGCTGGCAGCCAGCAGAAGCAAGCCAATCCGGCACAGCCCACACATCAACACCGGGAGCCCAGCGTGTGCAGGTTGGTGCGGTGACATGAGGGATTCAAGCGAAGCGAGAGAGAGCAAGCTCAATGCCACGCCTGAGCAGGAGAAGCTGCGTAGGAATAAGGAGCTGCCCACGTCTGTTGTGGCGAGTACCAGGATGGTCAAACCCAGCCGGTTAATGCCGCAAATTGATGCAGGCAAGGCAGCCTTTGCAAGGCTGTGTGAGGAAGGAAACAAGCCCATCGTAGCGAATCCAAACACAAACGCTGCAGAAGCAAGCCAGGCAAGTGATCGCAATGGCACAGCGAGGCCAGGGCGGCAACAGTCCAGAACGGAGAACTGACCGCCAGTTTGGCAGAAGCTGTCTGCTGACAGCGTGGAGCTGAGCGTCACTGCATCCTTGACGAAGATTTCTGCACCAAAACAAGCGACGCCCAGTGCCGAAGGCGGCAAGGCTGGGCGAGCTGGGCCGCGAGGCGAAAGAGGAAAGCCCAAATGGCCGATTCGGGAGACTGACACAGCAGTATCTAATCGAGCAGAGCTTCGCAAGGGCACAGCCAAGTCCATCTGCATCATGTCTGCCACAGGAATCGGAGCATCAGCTCGTGAGATACCGCAGACGGAAGCTGGCAAACCTAGACGTGACAAGCTATGCAGTGGCAGCAGCGAGCCTGAGGTGCTAAAGCCGGAAACCAATGCTGCCAGGCCCGCTCGAGCGAAGGAACGGCATGATGGCGCGGGGCCTGTCTGCGCCAAACCCATGATGGGTACCACGGGGCCAACGCAAGCGCAAGATCGCAATGACAGAGAAGATCCGGGCGTTGGCACGTCCACCGCTGGTGGAACAAACCCTGAGCACGACAGTCCCGCAACTGGTGCAGAAGCTGCCAGACAGGCAAGGCTTCGAAGTGGAGGAGACAGACCAGGTCGAGTGAAGCTGGACACAAACACGGCCGAGCCTACACAGGAAGGGCTTCTCATTGACACCGGAAAGCCCACGTGCGCGCTATCAACAGCAAACAACAGCAGCTCAAGCCAACTGACACCAGGCACTAGCGCGGCCAAACCTGCGCAGCAGGAGTTCCTTGAAAGCAAGACGGAGCCTGCATGAGAGTGTTGGGAAACAAATGCAGCTGGCTCTGGGCATGCAAAGACGTGCAGTGAAGCTGACGAGCCCATCTGAGCGGAGTTAGGGATAAGTGCAGGCAATCCGGTTTAAGCAGGAGATCTGGCCAGCAGCAAGCTACCTATCTGCACAGAATCAACGATGCTCAAGGACAAACCGGCACAGGACAAGCCGCAAACAGGGACTGCACTTGACACGCGTGCGAAGCTGTGAGGCGAGAGAGACAATCCCGGCCGCGCAAAGGCAAGAGCAGATGCTGCGAGGCCTGCGCATGCAGAACTTCTGGTAGGCGTTGTGAAGCCCAAAGCCGCTGCGTAGAGGGTTGGAACCGCGGATCCTGGCCATGCAGAGCTCCGAAGAGGGAGCGAGCTTCCCACTTCAGCCGCGCCAACTGCCAACACCGTCGCCCCCGAGCAAGCAACACCAAGCACCGAAGCAGCGCTGCTTACCTGAGCAAAGCTCCGCAGGAAGAGCGAAAAACCCATGCGAGCGGGGCTGGGCGCCAACAAGAGGCTTCCTGGACATGAGCAAGATCTCAAAAACATGGTCAGACCCAGGTGCAAGAGGTCAAGAACTGGAGAGCTTGAGCCACATCGCGAGAGGCCCAAAGCCAAGGCAGGGCTTCCCGGCTAATTCGAGCTCTTTAGAGACAGGAAACTCCCAAGGCCACTCGCGCAGGACGCTGACAGTGAGAGGCTCAAGCAACTGAATGACCGCAAAGAGGCTGATGCACCCGACCCTGCCGTGCCCAAAATGGACACAATCAAAGCCAGACACCCGAGAGAATGCAAGGACAAAGGTGCATCAGCAGCTGACCTATCAACAACTGGCAAAGGCAATCCCAGCCTTGCAATGCCACAAGCCAAAACCACAGAGTCTGAGCAAGCAAGGGACTGCAGAGACATCAGCGAGCCTGAGCCTGCCATCTTCAAGACTGGCACCAGGGGCCCTGGCCGGGCAATGCTCCGCGAGAGTAAGAGAGGGCCAAAGATTGCAAAGTCCGGAGCTGGCAGGCTTGGCTCGGTTCGGGTGTTTGACATAGCCGACAAGGTAGATCCTGGGGTCACGAAGCTTCTAGCCAGTGCTGCAGAGTCTTGTTTCAGGTCGTTTCTCGATGACGGTACCATACCCGGGCGAACAGACCCTCTGGCCAACGGAATCAAGCCAGCATGCCCGAATTTAAGCACGGGCACGACTGGGCCAGATCTGCTGAAACTGTGCAGGAACAGCAACGATCCCAACTTAAGGGAGTCCGACACAGGAGGAGACAAACCAACGCAACTCATTCCACAGATGGACATGGCACTGCCCAATCTTGCAAATGTTCGAGGGAACATCAAGCTCCCAGGACGCGCATACGTGAACACTGAAAGGCTTGCTTCGGCCCGAGCAGGAGACTGCAACAGCACAAACGCGTCCAAGCTTGCATCGTCGACTGCAGACAGCAAGGAGCCACATCGGGAAAGTCCTGAGGCCGATGCAGCTAAGCCAGGCCAGGAGATGCTTCGCAAAAGCATCGGAAGACCCAAGCGACCAGCACAGGACACAGGCACACTAAATCCAAGGCACCCGGAACTCTTGGGCAGCAGGAATGGGTCTAGCTTGCCACAAAGGAGAACAGACACGCTTAGATCAGTGCAAGCAAAGCTGTGAACCAGCGCAAATGTTTCCAAGCTCACCATGTCCACTGTCAACAGGAGAAAGCCTGCTCTGGTAAGGCCACAGACAGATGCAGAGCTGCTCACGCGTGCAAGGCTTTGAAGAGAAGGGGACAGCTCGGGGCAAGCAAGATTTGGTACTAGCGCAGAGCTGTCCGCTTGGGAGGGACTTTGCGCAGACGAGGAAGGGGCCAGGTGGACTATGTGGAACATTGGCACAGCACTGCCGGCGCGTGCAGGACTTTGTGGTGGCAGAAGAGGATCAACTGCAACACCATCAGCGACAAGGAAAGTGGGCCCCAACCTCATTAATCCACAAGCTAGGGCAGAGCTACCCAAACGTGCCGTGGCCCGCAAAGGCAAAGAGCTGCCCAACCTAGCTGCGCAGAATACAAACAAGCTCAGTTCAAGTCGAGTGGAGCTGCGCACAGAAAGCAAGAATCCTATGATAAACATGTTCGTCACGAAGAGGGTGTCATCAGGTTGCACTGTAGCTGCACTTGAGGCACAGGAACCTAAACATAAGGGGCTCCTGATCGGCAGCATCGAGCCAAGCATTGCCGCTCCAAAAGCGAGCATTAAAGCATCTACCCGGGAGAGACTTTGCAACAAAACCATCAGTGCCATTTGCGAGAGGTCCAAGGTCAATGCAGCCAAGCCCACACGGCAGAGACTGTGAGGTGGAAGCAGCAGATCTGATTTCAAGGAATCTGGGACCAGCAGGCTGAGGCCAGCACGCGATAGCCCACAAGCAAGCGTGGAAAGGCCAAGGTGGGTTGAGGAGTGTAGCGACAAAAAACTGCCCAAGTTTGCAACGGTGAGCACTAAGGGAGCAAAACCCGACCGGGCGAAACTTCTGAAGAATGCGCTGGAGCCTGCACATCCTACGTCTGCAGCCAACAATGTCGCGCCTGATCTGCACCCACCGCATGCAGGAGCCAGTGGCCCAGGTCAAGCAAGGGACTGCAGCAAGAGTGACAATCCGATGAGAGCAAATGCAAACGCTAACAATGGTGAGCCCACGCATGCGGGTGACCTGAGTGAGGGCAACAGTTCCAGATGAGCGCACCTCAGGATCAAAACCACCGGCTCAACTCGAGAGAAGCTGCGAAGGCTGATGGGCAAGCCGGCTTCGGCACAATCCGCGGCAAGAAGAGGCGGGCCAAGAGTGCCGATTCCGCAAATCAGAGCAGGTGCATCCAACCGTGCAAGGGCCCGCAGTGAAAGGAGAAAGTCTGAACGTGAATAGGCCATGGCTGGCAAAGCTAAATCAACACATGAGGGACTCCGTAGGAAGGCAGCGAAACCCATGCTGATACTGTCAGCGGCTGACAAAAGCAAACCCACGCAGCACAGGCCGAGGGCTGACGCCACGGAGCCAAGGCAAGACATTGATCTCAACGACGTGGAGGATCCCGAAGCTGCAAAACCAGAGAGCAGCAAGAGTGGCTCCGCGCAAGCGGAGGAGCGCAGAAACGGCGAAGCACCTAAGCCTGCGGCTCCAGGCATCAGCACTGGGAATCCGAAGTATCCAAAGCTACGAGGCAAAAGCAATGCTGCCAATTGCTGCCCGTCCGCCACAAAAGGAAGAGCTTCGAGTCGAGACATTCCGAGGACCAATGCCACTACCTCAGGACGAGCAAAACTCCTTGACAACATCGGCAAGTCAGTGTGGGCCATGCACGACGCAGGCATCGCTGATCCCACTTGGGCAGAGCTCCTGGGTAGCAAAAAAAGCTCAAGCTTCAGAAGGTCTGACGCTGGCGCTGCCAACCCACATCTGGACAGGCCACCAGCAAAAATGGAGGAGTCTGGGTGTGCCAGGCTCTTAGGCAGCATGGATAAGTCCAGCCTGGCAAGTTGCGGTACGAACGCGGCAGGCTCGACATGTGCGAAAGATCGCAGGGGTGAGCTAAAGCCAAGTTTTGCTACGGCTGAAATTGATGCCATGGATCCTGCCCTCACCCAGCTGCGAGCAAACAATGAGGGCTCTGGATGGCTGCTTTCCACCACTGAAGACCGGTTACCTAGTCGCACATACCCCACACATGACACAAGACTTTCAACACGCGCAAAGCTGCGGAGCGGCAGGAAACTTCCAAATGTGGCACACGCTGAGGCAGACGCAGCTGGACCAACTCTTGAAAATGCTCTCAGTGGCAACGCACTGCCAGGCTGCGCTCCATCAGAAACAAAAGCAGAAAAGCCAAGGCAAGAGACACCACACATGGGTGCTGCTGCGTCTACACATGCGGACGATCGCAGTGGTGGCAGGGAGCCTGGCCACATGTAGCCAGAGACAAGAACTGCAAGCCCCAGCTACGCGGACGACTGAAGCAAAGGAGAAAATCCAAACTTCGAGAAGCCAAGCATTAACGCAGCTGGCCCAGCCCGCAGGGAGCTTCGCAGGAAAACAGCAGGGCCCAGTGCAGCATCGTCCAAAGCTAAGGCGGTCGGGTCCAGGCGTGAGATGCCGGCAACAGGGACTGGGGGCCCTGAGCAAGCAGAGCTGCGCAGCAAAGTCGGAAAGCCAAGGCAAGCTCCAAGGAAGGCCAGCGCTGCGAAACCTGGCTAAGCAAAGCTTTGAGGAGATGCCGCTAGGTCTGGATGGCCACATCTGAGCATGGGAGCAACCGGTTCGGCTTAAGAGGGACTCCTGGGCGAAGTCGCTGGGCCCATGGCGCTGAAGTCGCAAACCACAAAAGACAACTCAAGCCGAGTGGTGCTGGACACAAGCGCAACAAGACCTGTGCGCGTGAGGCTCCGCAAGAACATGGAGCTGTCCAAGCCAATCGCGCTGAACGCCAGCAGTGGCAGTTCCACGCGCGCAGAGCTATGGAGCAAAACGACCGCTTCCAACTCACACACATCAGCGACTGGCAGGAAGGGTTCAGGGCATGCGGCGCCGGCTGACAGCACAGCAGCTTCCATGCAAGCGAAGTTGCGAATCAACATCAGTGAGCCGGTTGATGCAAGTGTCAGTGCTAAGGTCGCTGAGCCCAAGCATGCAAGAGACCGTACGGGGGTCGAAAGGTCTGATCTGCTGAAGCTTGGCATTGGCACAGAAGGGTCTGCTCTACAGGGGCTCTTCAGCGAGGCTGAGGCACCCAAGGCAGAGCCTGCAGGAACAAGCAAGGTCGGCCCAAGTCTTGATGCACTCGGGGCAGACACCAGGACATCCAAACAAGCTAAGCTTCTCAAGAATACAGAAGGTCCAAGGTGTGCGAATCCAAACGCGAGCAGCAGTAGTTCGAGATGAACACAGCTTCGAGCAGAAAGGGACAGCGCCAGTTTAGAGGTGCCAATTACAGGCAGGCAAGTCAGAAAGTCTAAACACACTGCCCCAGATATCGGAAGCGGAAGTCCGAGGCATGAAATACCTTGTGGAAGCAGTGGCGGCCCTGAATGCGCGAATCCAAGAGTTGTCGCTGCTAGGTCAGGACAAGCGCTGCTGCGCAGGGGCAGAAGCAGACCCAACTTCAGGAAATCTGGAACAAGCAGAGACACGCCTGCGCAAGACATGCCGAAGGCCGGCACAATGGAGCCAGTGCAAGCCAAGCTTCGCAAAAAGAGCGAAAGTTCAGGTCTGCAGAATTTAGATACAAGGACCGGTGCATCTGAGCAAGCGAAGGATTGTGCAAGTAGCAAAAATCCAAGAGTAGCTGTGCGCAATGTTAGCACCGAAGGACCAGCCCAAGCATGGCTTCGCAGTGGCAGGACAGGTTCAAGATGGCCAAAGGTCAGAACAAAAGCAGCTGAGCCTGTGCGAACAAAGCTTTGCGCAAAAGGCACCACGCCTAGGTCAGAGGCGCCAACAACCAGCGGAGGCAATTCGAAGCAAGCCGTGCCAACTGCAAACACTGTAAGGCCTAAGCATGAGGGGGCATGCAGAGGCAAGAAAAGCTCAATGTGCGACGTACACAGCACAAGCATTGCCGTGTCCACGTGGCAAGAGCTTCGAGGTGACAATGGGGCATCCAGCTTCAGAAAATCCGATGCCAGCGATGAGGCATCGCATCGCGTTACAGCCATGGTCGGAATCAGCATTCCCGCGCATGCCAAGGATCGGAGAAGCATAAAGAGCCCCAGATGAGCAAACCTCAAAAGAGGCGGCAGAAAGCCAGCTCAGGAGGAGCTCCTCGATGAGACTGAAGAGCCTATTCTGGCATCATCTACAGCAGGCAGCCTAAGGCCAAGCCACAACAAGCCGCAGGCCAACACCGCTGGTCCGGCCCAGCTAGATGATTGTAAAGACAACGAGAGCCCAGTCTTTGCATGGCTCCAAGCCAGCATGAAGGTTCCTGCCCATGCAGCCCCACGAACTGGCACAGGGCTGCCCATGTGGGTAGAGTCAGGTGCAGACGCTGCAGCGTCTGGTCTCGCCATAGATTGCAACAACAGGAGCAGTCCCAAGTGCAGGAAGTCCAGAACCGGCAAAAATGCGCCCGTGCATGACATGCCCAGCAACAACAAGGATAACTCTTGACGGGCAAGGTGTCTGAGCAGCAGGGAGGGGCCTGATGTACTGACCCTTAACGCTGGCAATGGGAATCCAAGTCATGTAGGGCTGTGCAGCAGCACTGGCAAACCAAGGTGGCCTACATCCACAATCAACGAACTGAAGCCTGGGCGGCTAACGCCTGCGGCAGAAACAGCCAAGCCCAGGTGACCAAGGCTTCGCAATAGCAGCAGAGAGTCTAGTCTGGAGGGGTCAAGCGCCAGTACTGGACTGTCTAAACGCAAGAAGCTGTGCACCAGCAAGCTGGGACCGGAATGTAAATATCTCAGAATCAACACCGCAGGTTCTGGATGCGAGAACGTTTGCAAAAACAAAGTAGATCCCGTACTGTTGACATCCGCCGCAGGCGCCACGGCTTCCATACATGCTACACCAACTACAGATGCCGCAAGCGCCGCGCAGACAGGACTTTGAGTTGACAACAAACTGCCAGGTCGCACGAACATGAAAACTGACGCGGAAAGGTCAACGCAGGCAAAGGACCGCAGCAAAGCAGGTGACTCTAGTGAAGTCATTTCTACCACTGGCAGAGAGAACACGCTGCCTGAGCAACACGCTCCGGTCGCGAAAAGGGAGGGGCCTGGCCAACTAGAGCTCCTGAGTGACATTGAAAAGCCAAAACCTGCTGCTGCAAGCATGGGGGCTGCAGGACCGAGGTGAGCGAGGCTCCTGGGAAAGACCAATGAGCCCATGTGCGCAGAATCTACTACCAGAGTCGGAGTTTCTGCCCATCCCAAGCCTGCGGCAAGCAGAGTTGCATCCGATCGGGCGAGCTGCTGCAAAGAAGGCAACGCTCCCAGCCTTGCAAAGCATGAGGCAGGTGACATCGAACCAGCGCAGCTAAGGCTTCTGGCTGACGCGGAGCTTGCAAGATGAGCAGCTTTCAGAGTCAACACGACTGGGCCCGGTCGCGCGCTGGAATGCAAGGAGGGCGTTAGGTCCAGGTGTGCGAAGTCAACGGCAGAAAGTGGGAGCTCGGCATGGCAGAAGCTCCTGGCGGGCAAAGGAGCACCGGCATACACCTCAGACACCAGCGGCAGCGTGAAGTCTATCCAGGCCAGTCCCATTACCAGCAAAGAGCTTCCACATCGAGCAAGGTTTCTCAAGAACAGCAGGAATGCCAGACGCGTTGCTCTGAAGGCGGAAATCAGTAGACCGGGTCTTGCGTTGCTGCGGATGGACGAGGAAGATGCCAGGGAAACGCTATCGACAACAATCAGGCCAAAGCCTGGACGCGTGCAACCCAGTGCAAAGACAGCCAAGCCTGCCCGAGCAGACTGTCGTGATGCCAGGGAGAGATCGATACGAGCAAAGCCGAAGGCCAGCAAGGGAGAGTTCGCTTGGCTGAGGCTGCGTGGCAACGCCGTGGACCCCGACGAAACATCAACAAGCACCAGAATAGCTAGCCCTGTCTTTGCAAGGCTCCGGAAAGACGACAACAAGCCTGTGTGCGCAGAATCTGTTGCTAAGAAAGGAACATCTGAGCAGGACATGCCCACAGAGAGCATGATTGAACCAACTTGCAAGAAACTGTGGAAAGAGGCCGGCAAATCAGCATGTACATGGTGAGGCGCAGGCATCGTCAGTCCAGGCTGGGCCATACTCCGCACCAACACAGACAAGTCAAAGGACGTGAGGTCTGTCACTGACAGAAGGGACACGGGTCCAGCACAGGACAAGCCCAAAACCAAGACTGAGGAGCCCAAGCGGCCGAATCCTTTCATCAAGGGTGATAAGGCAAGGTTTGCAGCGCTAAATTGCGGCACAGCGAAGCCAAGTTGAAGATAGGATCGGAGTGGCAAAAGCAAGTCGGCATGAGCTGCATCAGCTACAGCAATCAACGCTCCCAGACATGCAGCGCCAGGTGCCGGCACAGCACTTCCTAGGTGACCAAATTGTTGCGATGGCAAGGGGGAGCTGGCACGCGTCAAAGAAAAGGCTGATGACACGGTGCCAGCTTGCGCAAAGGACCGCAAGCTTAACGCAAGCCCCGGAATCCCAAAGTCTATGACAGATGTTGAACCACTGATGCATGTCTTACCAAAGGTTGACACCCCAAATCCAACACGCGCGTACTGTCGCAGCAAAAATGGAGGACCGGTATGGCTGTGCTGAAAGGCCAAGAGAGCCGAACCCAGCCAAACCAGGCCTCTTGCTGAAAGCATAAGGTCAAGGAGCGACACTTCCACGACTGACAGTGCACCAAGTGAACGTATACGGACAACTCCCTCAATTGACAGCAGACTATCAAAGTGCGCGGGGCTTCTTGCCAGTGAAGCTGAATCAGTGTGCGAGAAGGAAAGCACGCTCACAGCAGCATCTACTCGACCAAATGAACGCAAGCTGCAGCTGGATCCTGGGCTGGCAGAACCACAAGCCAATGGAGTAAGTCCTGAACAAGAGATGCCACATGCTGCCGCTGCGCTGCTAAGCTGACTAGAGCTCCTTGATGGCATGGAGGAGCTGAAGGCTACAAAGCTCAACACTGGGGCAGCTAGTTCCGATTTAGTGAAGCTCCGGGCAGGGACTGAGGATCCGGTCGTAGCAATGTCTGCCACAGGCAGCAAGGAAACAAAGCCTGCCCACGCTAAGCCGACAGCTGTTGCAGCAGAATCAGCATGTGTCATGCTACGTGACAGCATGAATGAGCCCGTTGAAGCAAAGGCCGAGGCCAACACAACGGAGTCAACACGGGCAGGAGATCGCAAAAGCAAAGATAAATCGAGTTGGCAGCTCTTCAGCACAGACGCAGCCAGACCAAGCTGCGCAAGGCTTCGCAAAGGCAACGAAGACTCTGCGGCAGATGTTCCAGGAGCCAAAACAAGAACTTCTGGGCATGCCAAGCCACAAATTGCTACTGAAGCATCAAGTCTTCCAGGCTGTTGCAACGGCAGGCTTGATCCTAACCTGGAAGGTCCAGGCACAGACAACAAGGCTTCTACCCTGGAAGGGCTTCGCAATGGAACTACTGAGCCAAGGCTTCCATCACTCACAGCAGAAGGCATCATGCCTAAACAGGCTAACCCGCATGCAAATGCAACAGGATCGGTGCATGCAGAGCTTCGAAGGGGCAACAGAAAGCCTGGCCGCGCAGATGACGGCACAAGAGTTGAAGTGCCCGGTTATGAAGAGCTGTGTGGAAGCAAGGCGCTGCCCAGGGTTGCCATCTCCACTACAAGCAGAGGGGAGACGAAACCAGCGCGCCCCAAGCCAGTCACCAATGCCGAGAGCCCTAGCTGCACAGGTGACTGCATTGGGAAGGGAAAGCCCAAGTGCACAAAGCTAGACACAAGCAATGCGAAGCCCACACGGGCAGGCGAACGGATGAATGCTGAGGAATCGAAACTGGAGAGGTCGAACGCGAGGAGCGATAAGCCCAAACGAGTCGTCCCAACCACAGAAGCAAAGACTCCCAGCCGCGCAAAGTTCCGCAGCAGCGTTGGAGGTCCCAATGTGGTGGATCGCAGCACTGATGCAAATAATCCGGCGTAAGCTAGGCTTTGAGGCAGCAATGGAGCGTCAGGATTCGAGGAGTCAATGACAGGCAGAGTGAACACGAAGCCGGGGCGTGAAACACCAAGGACTGCTACAGGCGAGCCAGCACGCAAGAATTGATGTAACAGCAGGAAAAGGCCGAGTTGCGAACTTGCAAATGCAGACACCAAAGGATCAGGTCGAGAAGAGCTTCGCAGAGGCAGCAAAGAGGCAACGTGCGCATTGTCTACAGCAAGCGAAATTGCTCCCGAGCGTGCCAGGCCGCACAAAGGGGCCAACAAACCCATTCGAGCTGTTGACCGCAGTAGCATCGAGCTGCCGAAGCGGGCAGCGCAAAAGGCCAGCACGGTACTGCCCGAGCACGCAAGACTGTGAAGCGGCGCTAAACTTCCTGGCTTCGTTACTTCTGCTACCGACAGCAAGAAAAGGAAGCCAAGTCGGGCCTCTCCAAGTATCGGCACGAAGGAGTCGGCACAAGTGTAGCCTTGCGGGGAAGGTGCGAGGCCAGCTGTGGTGAAGCCAGACACGAGCAGTGAAAAGCTTGCTCAAGCAAAAGAGTGCAAGGAAAGCAAACTGTCTGGCTTCAGGAAATCCAACACAAACGCAGCCAAGCCGGGGTACGTTGAAGACCTCGATGACAGCAACGCGCCAGGTTTTAGGAAATCGGCTACAAATGGCAAGGACACAGAGCCCAAGCAGGATACTCCAAGCAGAAACACCAAACTCTCCAGTCTACTGTGGCTTTGCAATGAGGCCGAGGCACCTGGCTGGGAGGACTGCAACGCCAGCAGGGCTAAACCAGGTCATGCGAATGACCGCACAAATGACAGGGAGCCCAAGCGACTAGCACCCAAAATTGAGACCGGTGGCCCCAAGCATGCGCATGTTTGGCATGATGGCGGAAAATCTGAGTGCACCATGTCAGTAACGGACGGAGAGGAGACCAAGCCCGCGTTTGCAGTTCCCAGAACAGGTGGGGTCAAACCCAACCAGGCATGAGTTCTGGCAAAAGGCGACGGTCCAATAGAGCTGGAAGATAAAGGAGAAGGTGATGGGCCAGGTCTTGCAGGAGAATGCAAAGGCAAGTTGAATCCTGGCTCAGCGCTACCTAGTGTTGCAGCTGAGAACCCTATTCTTGCGCAAGATCTTAGTGGCAGCAGGCTTTCCATGTGGACAAGGTCAGCAACTGGAAGAACGAATACTGGTCCCATGCGCGACATACCGAACACGAGAACTGAAGCGCCCGGCTGAGCAGGATTTCGCACAAAAGATGAGGGTCCAAGGTGCGAGAAGCCAGACGCAGACAATGCAGCGTCACAATGGGCGAACGAACGTGCCAAAAGCGCAGGTTCAAGGTTTGAAAAGTCAATCGCTGGAAGGGAGCTGCCCATCCTTGCTAGCCCGAGCACAAGCACTGCAGAACCCGCTCAGGCCGAGCTTTGGAGAGGCAGTGCTAGCGCCACGCGAGCAGGTCCCAGCACCAACGCAGCAAAGCCGACGCGAGTAAGAGATCGTGCAAAAACCAGCAAGTCAATGTGTGAGACTTCTGTCACTGGCAGAGGGGACACGGATCCCGCACGACTTGGGCCTGGAAGCAGCACCAGCAGGCCAGGTTGCGCGTAAGATCGTAGCAGCAGAAGCAACTCCAGCCTGGCAAAGCCGGAAGCTAACACCCCGGAACCCAAGCAAGCAAGGTTTTGCAGCAGCAGGGAAGAACCCACATGTATGTCTTCACACACTGGCAGTGGGAACACGAGACCTGCACACGACAGGCCAACTACTGGGGCCAACAGCCCCATGCGAGCCAACCCTTGGATCAAAGCAGAGAGCTCTGGATGCGTGAAAGCGGTAGCTGGCAAACTCAAGCCAGGTCGGCTGGGGCTTCTCAAAGGCACGGGAGAGCCTGATGATGCCAATTCTGCTACAGGCGGCGAGGACATGGGCCCAAGGTTCACAACGCCAGGCGCGGACACGGAGAAACCAGCTCAAGCGAGGGAATGTGAGGACGTCAGCAAGTCAGGAGAAGAAAAGCTCAAAGAAAAAGCCGGGAAGCCTAGTTGACTAATTGATCGAAGCAGGGGCGTGCTGCCCATTGAGATGCGATCAGTGACAGGTTGCGGGACACCTGAGCGCGCAATTCCAAGAATCAGCACGACGCTGCCCAAACAAGTGAACTGCTGCAAAAGCATCGACAAGCCTGTGGAAACATGGTCTGCTAGTGGAGTCGACGAGTCACAAAAAGCGAGACTTCGCAAGAAAAGCGAGGACCCGGAATTGACCGTGTCTGCAGCAGGCAGCGAGAATACTGATCCGAGTCTTGCAATGCCAGCTGCGGGCACAGAAGCTTCGAGGTGGCCAGAGCCTTGTGCTAAAAGCGATGAGCCCAGGTGCGCAAATCCAAAGGCCAGCAGAAAAGCTCCCAAGTGGCCACAGCTGCGAAGCAAAGGGGAAAGACCAAAATGCGCGAAATCCACAACCAAAATGCTAGCTTCTGGCCGAGTCGCAGCTTGAACTGAGGCAGCATCACCCAAGCAGCCAACACTTTGCGGGAAAAGCGTGCTACCTGTATGAGCGAACTGGGACACTGTAGCTGACGGCTCAGGTTGCGCGAAAGTTTGCACTGGAGTGGATGATCCCATGGTTGCTATGTCAACGGCGGGTAGAGAGGACACAAACCCAGCGCGGGCCAAACCAACCGAGGGCATTGATGAGCCCTGGCATACACTGCTATGAGGCAACGATGATAAGTCCAAATGCATGGAATCCAGAACTGGCAAGAACAAACCGGCTCTAGCGGATGCCTGTGATGGAATGAATGCACCCATGGTTGTAAGGTCTGTAACCGGCAGCGGGGATACAGGGCCAGTACAACTCATTCCGGAAACAGGTGCTGACAGACCTAATCTGCCAGGACTACGGAATGGCAGCATGAAGTCTGTTTCGAATGCACCAGACACAAAGGCGGCCAAGCTTGGCTGAGCATGGCTGCGGGGCGACAACCCCAGACCAGAGCGCACAGCATCTGAAACAACCAAGGGCGAGCCGAGTCGCACAAGGCCTGATACCAGAAGTGCGCTGTCCACATGTCCAAAGGATCTGAGAGGCAGGATAAACCCTGCCTGCGTGCTTTTTGAGACCATCAAGAACGGGCCAGTCTTGGCAAAGCTGCGAGGAGGCACAGAAAGGCCTGGGGCTGCCTTTTCAGTCACAAATGGCGAGAACACAAAGCCAGCACAAGTTGATCCTAGCACAGGCACTGATAGCTCAACCCGGCCATGGCTGCGCAATGGAAGCACTGGGCCCACATGAGAGAAGCCAGACACCGGCACTGCCAAGCCCGTGTGTGCTGAGCTTTGCAACAAAGCCAACAGACCTGTTTTGGTGAAGTCAATCGCTAACAGCAAGAACACAGAGCCAGCACAAGCCAATCCAGGTGCAGGCACAGGTGAGCCCGCGTGAGCAGATGAGTGCAGAGACAGCAACAAGTCGGACTTCGCAAAATTTGGGACCAGCACAGCAAATCCAGCTCTGCTGGAGGACCGCAGTAGCAGCACGGATTCAGGTCGAGTGGAGTCGAATGCCGGCATCGATGCTTCCAAGCATTTTTCTCTGGATATAGAGGAAGCAACGCCCGCGCGCGCGAAGCTCCGGAGAGAGGCACTTGGCCCAAGGTGGCTAGGGGCCAGCGCAGGAAGCGTGAAGCCCATCCACACAAAGCTGCGCACCAAGAGCGATGATGCAAGGATCGCAATTTCCAGCACGAGCAGCGAGTATGCATAATCAGATTTGGCCACCCCTAAGAGTGATGGGGTGGAACCAGACCTGACATGGCCCCTGACCAACAGTGTAGAGCCAGGGCTGGCGCAGTCAGAGATTGGTGTGGCAAGACCTAAGCAAGAGAGGCTTTGTGGCAGCATTGGTAGCTCGAGATGCGTAAAATCAATGACAAGCAGAGCAAACACGAAGCCCACCCAGCTCACACCAAGCACAGAGACGCTTGGCCCCAGATGAGCAGCAGCCCGCAGAGAAAGAGGCGATCCAGTCATGCCTGCGTCAATGAGAAGAGCTAGTGATTCTGGATGCATAGAGCTTCGGACTGGAGCAGCAGAGTCAACGCTCCCGCTATCAGGCACGGGGAGGGTTGGACCGAGGCGAGCTACTCCTGGCATAAGTAGAGACAAGTCTGCCCGACCGTGGCTGCGAAGAGGCAAAGGCGACTCGAACTTGGCAAGGTCAAACGTTAGCAACGCGAGGCCGAGTCTCGCAGAACTGTGAGGGGGCAACATTGGCCCAGTCCTTGCTAAGTCCGGAGGAGGCACACACAGGCCAAGTTGCGAAAGGGTCCGTGAGAACAGTGACAACCCTGGTCTGGTCGCGTCTGCAGCAAACAACGCGAACACGAAACCTGGTCTGCTACATCCAAGTACGAAGAGCGGTGCTTCCACTTGAGCCAGGGAGCGAAGTAACATGGGCAGGCCCAAGCTTCCGAAGTTGAATGGTAAAAGAAGCAAGCCTGTTTGCACGTGGCTTTGCATCAAGATTGTTGGACCAAAGCTGCTAGGAGCCAGAACTGGCATGAAAAAGCCGATGCACACCCTGCCGAAAGCCGGGGCTGGGAGGCCAGGCTGGTTGAGATTTCGCGAAAACAAAGACGAGCCTGTGCGGAGGTAGTCCACCACCAGCAGCAAGGTCTCTGGTTGCGCATGTGACCTGGTCAACAGCAGTGCGCCCAGCTGCAAGAAGTCCACAACCAACAAAGAGAAGATGCTGCCCAGGCGAGACAGCCCGACAAGTAGCACAATCGGGTCAGCTTGGAGAAAGCTTTTCAGGGGCGAGCTAAAGCCCAAATGTGAAACTTCTGGAGCAGAAGCTGCCGTGTCCGCTCTGCTGAAACTTTGCAGCGAAGCAAAAGATCCCAACTTTGTAAGGTCAGGAACGAACGTCAAGGACACGGAGCCTGCTCGGGAAATACCAGGCAAGAACGCCAGGCTGCCCACGCACACAAAGCCATGCACCGGCATCAGAGAATCGGCCTCAACAAAGTTTGCAACCAAGAGTGTGAGGCCTGATCGAGCGAGCGATTGCGCGAAAAGCGACAGACCCATTTTGGCAGAGTCCAGCACGAGGGCCGAAGAACCAAAGCAGGCGCTGCCCAACATCAAGAAGGATAGCCCAGCATGGCTCGTGCTTTGTGGCAGCGATGCTGGCCCTGTCTTTGCGAGGCTCAGTACGGAACACGAGAATCCCGAGTGGCTGTGGCTTCGCAGGAACACCAACAAATCAAGCTGCGCATTGTCCACGATCAGCAGCAAGGACACAGAACCAGCTCTTCCCAAACCGGAGACGGACACGGGAAGGCCTACTCTGCTGAGGCTCCTCAGGAACATGAACAGGCCGAAGTGCTGGAAGCTGGAGAGTAGCAGCCCTGCACCAGCTCGAGAGAAGCTGTGCGCAAACGATGCAAAGCCCAGTCTAGTTCCTTCCATCACTAAGAGTGAGAAGACTGAGCCACAACAGGACAAGCCCAATGCTGAGGCTGTACTTTCTGGCCGCGCAACGCCTCTGAGCAAAACCAAACTGTCGGAGTGGCTGAATGCCGAAACCAGAAGCAACGAGTCCATACACGCTGAAGATCTGAGTGACGGAAGTGAGCCAAGTCTGGCGAGGTCTACTGCGGATAATGGCACGCCGACCCTAGACATGCCGGATGCAGGCACTACAACTCCCGTCCTATGGGGTCCATGCGGCGACAGCAGGGATGCAGGACAAGTAAATCCCAATGCTGATGCAGCGGGGCTTGCGCGAGCACGGGATTGTACGGGCAGCAGTGGCCCGAGGTGAGTACCATCTGTCACAGGCAGGGCAAAGATTGATCCTACACGCGAGAGACCAGCTGTGGATGCGATGACTTCTGGTTTGGAAGAGCCTTGGAAAAGCAGAGATAATGCCACCGTAGAGAAGCTCAAGGCAGAGACTGCTGAGCCAACATGCGCCATGCTGCGAGCCAGAAGCGGGGCATCAAGATATGCCGCGTCAATGACAAACAGGGAGAACACAGGGCCTGCTCGAAGCATGCCGGCTACGAGCGCAGCAGACCCCACTTGTGAAGAGCTCCGCAAGGGCGTGAGACTTTCCAGTTGTGCATGCTCCGGTGAAGGCGGAGCACTCTCCAATCGCATAGCGCTCCTTGCAAAAAGGCAGCTCAGAATGTTCACATCATATTAAGCCCCGGCTATCAAGGCTCCTGACAAGCGCCGTCAATCCCAGACCTGTGGAGTCTACCACCAATGGCGATGCGCCAGGGCGGAGAGCACCTGCCATTCAGCCACGAAAATGAAATTCCACGAAACTTTCTAACAAACACAGTTGCCTGACATACCAGCAACTGGGGTCCCTGCCGAACAGCGGCAGCGCACTGCCACTTCAGACAAAACTCCTGAAAGGCCTGAGCCCCACGCCAATGGAGAGATGGGCTGCAACTTGCTTGTGGCACTTCGAGTTCTGAATGTCTTAGCGGGGCTTAGAAGGGCATCAGGGAGTACATTACGGTGTACTGGGTTGTATAGGGATTATATTCCCTTCTTCCCTACTAACCACCCGTTAAGAAGGGCACGGGAGTTGTCCTGCTAAATCCTCACCGCTACGCTCCTAAGCCCTAAACCCAACCCCTAAACCCTGAACCCCTGGTTGCCCAAGGTTGTGGCAATGACAGGTCCAGGTGCAGGAAGTCATATGCCACCTCGCTTGGGAAAGCTGGGACAGCGGCGCTTAACGCTGAGGACGTCATCCAATATTAGAGTTATTACGATGACTATTACTAGTGCTACGACTATCACTATTACGATACTTATTTCTTTTAGTGGTACTGCATTACTGGTTACTACAGTTACCACTACTACAGTTGCTATCACTACTGTTATCAGGATTGCTATTACGGCTGTTGAGTACTGCAGCACTGAGCTTCCGACCATCACCAGCCCGGGGCATGCCTTGGGTTGATGCAGCCTCTTTCCAATCATTGTATACGGTTGTATCTACAGAAAACAACTTCAGCAAAACTGTCCACAAAACTGAGCTGCTTGATGCAAGAGGTTGGCTTCAACATTAGAAGAGAGAATGCAATCTCAAACCTCCACCTGGTTCTCAGGAACTCTAGGCCAATTCACCAAGGCCCCCCAACCCCAACTGCATCGGAAGAAGGCCCCCCAAGCGGCCTACGGCAGACTACCTCTTCCATGAAGTGCATCTCTGTCGAGGAGCAAGTGATTGCGGGGACAACAGAGATCCCAAGTGTGTAAAGTCGACGACAGACAGGGCGAACACGAAGTCTGCGCAAGCGCCTCAGCAAACTTCACATGCCTCTTTCTTGCTCGGAAGAATCGTCATCCATGCTAACAACGCCAAGCATGACGAACAGTGTATGCTAGACGCGAGAACACCCATAAGAAGAACATGATAATGATAGATAATGATAGCAGCAACGCAGTAGCCGTCGTAGTCATCGTTGCCGCTGTTGTAGAAGAAGAAGTAGTAGTAGTAGTAGTAGCAGCAGCAGTAGTAGCAGCAGCAGCAGCCGCAGCAGCAGCAGCAGCAGCAGCAGCAGTAGTAGTAGTAGTAGTAGCAGCAGCAGCGGTGGCAACACCCATGCTACCAATGCGTCCATTCAATTGCATCCACATGGCCAAGATGTTAACATAAATACCATCACTGCATGCATGTTCTATTGCTTCCATGTCTTAAAGCTTTAAACTCGATCGATGGCGGAACACTTCCGTCAGAACTACTTTACAACCTCAAACATGGTAAACGCGTAAATACTTCGTGCAATGTTTGAATTCATGATGGTTTCCATGCTTCGGTGGTTTACATTTGCTGGTGCGGCAAAGGTCTGCTTAATCTAGGAGTCTAAGAACATGACTGACTGAGTTTGGATTTCAGGGCCCCAAAAAGCAGTTGATAAAGTAGCCAAAACCAGCGGAGTTTGGCCTTGAACTTGGATTTTGGACCTAGCAACCGTGGTTTGACGTGTCCGAGAAAAGACCTGCGAAGTTGGCCGTAAGTACCGCAAAGGGAGTCAGTTCTACACATGGGCACATCCTGACGATTCCTTTTCAACTCGAACATGCATCGTGCGCCTGCTGGTGGTGGTGGCAGCGGCTGCGGCGGCGCCGGTGGTGGTGGTGGCCGCGGCGGTGGTGGCGGCGGTGGTGGCAGTAGCAGTAGCAGTA